>PVHY01009268.1:0-57287 GCA_004024945.1 Uropsilus gracilis | reverse complement strand
TTTTTTTTTTTTTTTTTTTTAGAGACTAGGTCTCATTATGTTGCCTGGGCTAGTCTCAAACCTGCACTCTCAAGTAATCCCTAGCCTCAGCCTCCAAGGTAGCTGGAATTACAGGTGTGCGCCACCACACCTGGCTATTTTTTAGAGACTAGATCTTGCTATGTTGATCAGGACATTTTTTATAGTGATCATATTTTCCTGCCTCCTCACATGTTAAAAGATACTAATATGAGCTGGGCAATACATCTAGTATAACTGTAAAGAATGTTAAGGCATAGCCAGGCATGGTGGTGCATGCCCAAAATTCAAAAGCTGGGAGGCAAGAGGACTGGGATTGCTTGAGTTCATGGGTTCAAGACTACCCCAGGCAACAAACATAGGGAGACCTGGTCTTGAAAAAGCAGCTGGGAGTGGTGGCGGGCACTTGTAATCCTAGCTATCTGGGAGGCTGAGGCTGGGGATCGCTTGAGTCTGCGGGTTCGGGACTGCCCCGGGCAACATAGTGAGACCCAGCCTCCAAAAAAAAAAGAATGTTAAGGAAGAGCCACATTTTCTTTCACCCAGCTGGAGTGGTCGACAGCTTTGGTCCATGAGGAACTGAGTGGGGCTAGGGTTGGGTTGTGGACTTCCTTAAGTCTCTTCACCTGTGGCTTATTCCTATTTCTTAGCTGACCTCCTGGAGGTTTTACTGAAAATCTGACAGGTCTCTGTGTTCTTAACCCTGGGAGAGGAGCTTCCTTCTCTCAATTTTGGGCTTATCAACCTCAGGAGTTCATCCACAGGCCAGCGGCCCGAGTCGGTCCTTCACCTGCTAGCCTTTTCCAGCCAAGCGCAGGAGAGCCAGCTGCGTCTCAGACTGAGCACCCGCCCTCTCAGCAGATGGCACTAGACCAGGGGGGGATGTCCTCTCAGCCAGGATCCGAGAGCCTGGGGTGAGTAACGTGAGGGGTAGAAATTCTAAGGATGAGCTGGACTGCTGGTCAGTGTCTACTCCAATTGGTTGCGGAGAGCCTGGTTTAGCACTCAACAGGTGGAAGAAAGGTGCTCTTTTTTTTTTTTTTTTTTTTGAGACTAGGTCTTGCTATGTTATCCTCGGGAACTGCAGGCTCTCATTGCCCGGGGTACCACAGACTCAAGCGATCCCCAGCCTCAGCCTCCCAGGTAGCTGGGATTATAGGTACATGCCATCATGCCTAGCTATTTTTTAAGACTAGGTCTTGCTATATTGTCCTGGGAGGGTCTCAAACCCGTGGACTCAAGCGATTCCTAGTCTCGGCCTCCCTTCCTAGGCTGGGATTAAAGCCGTGCGCCACCACGCCCGGCTAAAAGGTGCTTTTTTATGCCTCGACTTCACTGAGGTCACCAGTGGAGCTAGGCAGGGGGGCCAGGACTGCAGAGGGGACAGGGCCTGGTGTGCTGGACCTCCTGCTTTGCTAACCGGAGTGGGTCTGCCTGGTGCTGGCCAATAATGGTCTGGGAAGTAAGAGCCTCCGGATCCCTAGAGTAAAGTAGGCAGGGGCTAGGCCCATGGAGACCTGGACACTCATCCTTTGGGGCTAGGGACAGGGTGTGCCCTGGGCCCACAGAGAGGGCCACTTCCCTGGGAACCACACACCCCAAGGATTCTCTGCACAGTCGCAAGGGCTGGAGGCAGGGAGCCACGCTGCTGTCCTGCTTTCAGGGAAAGTCTGCCGGGATCAGTGGGCTTTAACCAGGCAACTCAGGCACCCAACCCAGATAAGGGTAACAAAGCTGCTGCACAGGGAGGCTTCTATGCAGGTGGGCGGGGCGAGGGTGGCTGCTGGCTGGGCTTGAGAAACAAGGAAGAGGCCAGCGTGAACTTTCAAAACAAGGAGAGGAGCCTCCATATTTGTAATTGAGATGAGGGAGGGAGCTGCATTATTTATGAGTCTGCTCAGTCCTGAGTTAACAAGGAAGGAGGAGGGCTTTGGAGGGGAAAGTGGTTTCAAAAGCATCCGTATTTCACTGAAAAACACACACAAACTATGATTTAGGGTGCGCTGAGGTTTAGAGCCGGAGATGACTCTCCATGTAGTTAGAGACGAGGGGAGCAGAGCGAGGGTGTGGGTGGGTGAACGGAGGGACAGAGTGCTGGGCAGGGTGCCCCATGGGAGAGGGCATGCAAAGGGGGCACTGCCAGGGGCAAAGGAAAGTGTGTGTGTGTGTGTGTGCCTGGGAGCCTGTGTGCATGGGTGAAGGCATGAGTGTATGTCAGGGAGTATGAGCATATGAGTAGGAGAGTGCGAGAGAGTTTGAGAGTGCGAGAGAGTGTAAGTGCAAATGAGTGTGTAAATGCATGTAAGTGTGCAAATATGAATGTGTGAGTGTAAGGGTGATAGAGTGTGAGTGTGAGTGTGAGCATGTGTGTGGAAAAGCATGTATGAGAGTATGAAGGTAGGTGGGTGCGTATTGTGTGTGGGTGCACTTGGATTGGACCAAGCAAGAGTGGGGAAGTGTACCCCCAAAGATGCAGTTCTGGAGTTTGTTCATTAAATATGTTTGTCTGGTTATTCTGGGCCAAAAACCTGGAGAAAAGAAGTTTTTTGTATTTCCTTTTTGTTTTACAAAATAAATTAATGTGCTCTGGACTCAGTTTGATGCGGTTTGATAACCAACTGAAAATGTCTCCAATGATCAACATCCCGGCCCCAAAAGTTCTCTTCCCTTTTCTGCGGGATTGGAAACTCCTCTTAGTCAGGATGTCCGCCTTTCCTTCCATAGTGGACAGTGAAAATTCCATGTTAATCCTCCAAGACTGATACGTTTAACAGAAATCTAGTTGGATTTAGAAAACCTTTTCCTCTCTCAGGGCCCTGGATCTAGCAGTTGAAATTTTGGCTATTGTTTTCTAAGCGTGTTTGGATGTCTGAAGCGGAACATTCTCTCTTCATGTCTTCTCTCTCTTTCATTCCAGATACTACTCATGGAACTAATGGAAACTGGCAAAATAGGGGAAACCACAAAGAAAGAATGAAAAAGGAAAGCACACTAATGTAATTCAAGGTATTAGTCTTCACGTGCGTGTTTTTAGGGAACCAGAAAGGTCTTATTCCCTCCTTCAAAAAGACTCGTGTTCTTACACTCAGCTCTGACTTTCATCCTTGCTCTGGGTCTCATCCCAACATCAGATGTGCCTCTGGACATTTCAGGTCCCTCTTGGCATCTACCATCAGTTAACTTTGCTAGCAGCATTGCTCCAGCTCATGCAATAATATTCTCTACTGTCCAGTTCCACAAGACTCACTACTCCTGGCATCAAAGAGGCAGGATCTAGACTCTGAGGGAAGCACTTCTAAGAAGTCCCTAAACAGATTTCTTTCTTTTTCTTTTATTTTTAGGGACTAGGTCTCACTATGTTGTCTGGGGAACCGCAGACTCATATTGCCCAGGGTACCTCAGATTCAAGCAATCCCCAGCCTCAGCCTCCCAGGAAGCTGGGATTACAGGTGTGCCACCATGTGCAGCTATTTTTTGAGACTAGGTCTTGCTACATTGCCCTGGGCAGGTCTCAAACCCACAGACTCAAGTGATTTCTAGTCTTGGCCTCCCTTCCTAGGCTGGGATTATAGGCACATGCCACTGTGCCCTGCCCTAAACAGATTTCTTGACAATACTGGTGAGTCTAACAAATGTTGGCTGAAGTGTTAGCATTGTAGCCTCCAAGATGGCATCAGTGGACCCCACCTCCAGTGTCCTTCCTACAATGCCTCAGGGTTGGTTAGTAGGATCGAGAAAATTAGACATCGTGATGGTGTGTCATTGCTGAGGTAATAGAAATATGGTGGCTGTCCATCTCAGGTAACTTGCCTTCAGGGAAGTCCTGCCGTTTTGCAAGGATGCTCAGGTAACCCTGTGGAGTAGTCTGCATACCAGGAACTGAGGTCGCATGAGTGAGCTATTTTGGAATCAAATCCAGAAGCACAGTGGCAGGTTGATGTGGTAGACAGGGCTTATCCATCCAGCCCATCAGCTCACAGAAGAGGACGCAGAGAGTTTGGACCATCCATTAATGTCATGTATCTGGTCAGGGCCCAAACTCCGCTTTGGCTCACAGTCCCGTTTTAGATAGACTAATTGCTCTTCTGCTGACTGTGGTTTCTCAGACTTCCCCCTAACGTTTCCTGCACCTGGCTTCTCCATTGTACAGGGCATTAGGAGAGCCCAGAACATCCTAATGTAGAAGGTAAAGAATGAATGGTCTGGGCTGAGGAGACAACATGACTAATGGCAAAGCGATGGGGAAGCAAGTTATCCATTGCAGTGTGAGACCGGGGCTACATGAGTTTCTTGAGTGGGATAAAGTGGGGCTTCCTAAGGTCCACTGAGGTGGGCCTGGATATGCACTGAAACCCCCACCTTGAGCTGATAATGGGTCAATGTCAAAGGGGTCGAGCATTGGACAGCAAACCCACAGGGGAGGATGTGTGGGGTCTATCTGAGCACCATGCAGTTCAAGGAAACATGCTGCTAAAGCAAGAGGTAGAGTGAAGCCAACCTATCACAGTCAGTCATAGGAGATGTTTCTAGAACAGTGTGAGTTTGATGGGCACCAAGGAGGGGCCCTTGGGTTGTAGGACTGTATCTCTAGGGCTCAGCACCTATCTGCAAGGACCCAAGGGCACCATGACACAGGTAGAGAATGCTGATCTCTTCGGGAAACTTCTTCAATGGGATCTTAACAGAGTCTGAGCTTCCAGAAACGGGCTGCAAAAGTGGACTGAAAGGTATTATTTCCTCTGGTTCTGTTTTGCTTCATTATTACTCATGATGGCATTTTTCTTCCCAGAGAAATAGAGACCTTCTTAGAATGAGAGTCTCATGTCTTCTAAATCATCTATCTGTAGGCATTTTTTCAAAGGTCAACCTACAGGTATACCTCTGCCAGGAAGTTCAAAGATGTAGCCACATCAAGTTCAGAAAGGTTGAACTCTTACAAAGATAAAGGTTTGTTGGAAGAAGGGTGGTTCTCTCACCTTAATCTCCACCCCTTCTAGAACCTAGTATGTAGCAAAGCTACGGTAAGCCCCAAAGTACAGATAGTGTAAGTTTTATAGACTCATGAAGGCAAATAACATTCTTTATTTTCCTTTGACTGAATTTAACTTAGCTTCTAGTCCTGCTTTACAGTCATTACTAGATTTTTTTTTTCAATGCCCTCTAGGTTAAAAATGGAATCCGTTAGGCTCGTATTTCTTTCTCCCCTTTCCTACCAGGTATTAAGTTTGAGGAAGATGCATTATAGGCTCAGAGGCACTGTTGTCCAGTACTCACTGGCCCCAGGACCTTGACACCTACTCTACTGTGCCTGAATCTGTGCTACCACTACTGTCCAATTACCAGGTTGAAACAGGTTCTTCCATGGTTGAGTGCCCCACCCAAGGGTGCTGGAACTCTGGATGGGAGCTTCCTGTGACCATCTGCTAATGTCCTCTGCATGACCTGACGGCCTCTACCTGTGTCATGGTGCCCATGGGCTTCCCCAAGGTCTTACTTCCCTGGCCCCCAACTAATGTGTTTCAGAAAATGAAGTCTGGGGGCTGGGCGTGGTGGCACACACCTTTAATCCCAATCTTGGGAGGCTGAGGTTAGGAATCACTTGAGTTCATGAGTTCAAGACTACCCGGACAATATGGTGAGACCTAGTCTCAAAAAATAGCCAGATGTGGTGGCACATGCCTGTAATCCCAGCAACCTGAGAGGCTGAGGCTGGAGATTGCTTGAGTCTGCAGGATCAGGACTTCACTGGGTAACATAGTGAGACCCAGTCTCAAAAAACAAAAAAAAAAAAAAAAAAAAGAAAGAAAAGAAAATGAAATGAAATCTGTTTTTTTAAAGCATTTGTCATTGCTACATGTGAATAAAAATCCATTGTGAAATTCCAAAGATTTTCTTTCCCTTTCCTTCTATAGAAGCTGCAGGCCCACAAGGAAAACAGGATGGAGACCAGAAATCCCAACAGCAGGAGTTGTGATGTGTTTTAATGGGGAGGGAGTCAGATGTTCTTTGTCAGAATGTTCTCCTTAGCAAGCAACAGAAACTAATTCCAGCAAAATGAAGAGAAAGGAGGCTCTCAAAACTGTCATGTGGAGAACTAGAGGACCAGTTCAAATCTAGTCTTTAAACCATATCAGACACCTGTGCTCAGACGTTTACTGCAGTACTATTTATAATTGCAAGGACATGTGGAAACAACCCAAATGCCCCAAGACAGAGGACTGGATGAAAAAGATGTGGTATATATACACAATGGAATATTATGCATCAATTAAAAATGACAGATTTGATGACTTTTTGGTAACATGGATGTACCAAGAAGAAATCTTATTGGCAGAAACAAGTCAGAAGGAAAAAGACAGAAACCAAATGGTTTCACTAATATATGGACAACCAAATGAAAGAGCACAACTGGGGGAGGGGACCAACTGGAGTGGCCAGAGAGGGGACGTGGTGGGTAACCCCCAGGGATCACAATGATGTGAAATATATATATATATATATGTATAAATAATTTTAACAAGTAAAAGTGAAAAATATAATTTTTCTTTCCCTAGCTCTTCTCATGAGTTGAGAATTAAAAACAAAACAAACCTTCAGATAAACCAGAGACCAGGCCAGTATATAAGGACCATGGCATTGCTGAGAGTCGCTAAACCAGCCATGGGGCCAGACCTATGCGTGGCTGCTCCCACTTCCGTGGCCACCACCAGCTCATCCCTCTGGTCACAATGCTGGTGCACTTGCATGGCAGAGATGAGGCCCAGCTGCAAGGCAGGCTAGGAGGGAAGTCATGATAGTACCTCCAGAAGATGTCACTCTGCATTGGCAGTTCTTCAAATAAGTAGGCAGAGAAACCAAAAGGCATGAACGGGGTACTGTTTTCCCATAAGAAAGATCCACGAGGTGGGCAGAGGCACCTCTGTGATCTTCTCAGACACCACCCACAGTCAGCAGGTGAGAGGCTAAGGGAACAAGAGATTTGACCTGGGGGCCTGGAGGAGCAGAGGTGTGACAAGGGTCAAGGCACTGGGAGAGGGTGGGTGGGAGACTCATCCCTGGATGATGGGAGCCTCCCCTGATGACTGCTCTCAAGAGGGACTGGAAGCTGTGATTAAGTCCCAGGAAAGGCCATTGTGCCCCCGAAGTGCTTGACCAGCCAAGGGAAAAGTTACTCAATAATGGCCTGCACACCCCCTCCCTCCTGTGACCAGAAGCACAGCACTGAGATGAAACCAGATTCTGCTGAAATGAGCTCAAGTGCAAGGGGGAGAGGCCACCACCTCAGCTCCTGCAGGAGAATGTCAGAGACCAGCTGCCCTCCACATGGGATGGGGGCCCCAGAAGGGACCAGGCTCTCCAAGGAGGAGCCAGGGCAGTGGCTCCAGGTGACCTTTTCCCAGTGGCCTCTCATCCACAAGGACAGTGTTTCCACCTCAAGCTGACCTGGCGGCTCTCCTTGTTTGGCAAACTCACTGTGAAGGCCAGAGTGCACACCAGGAGATGCTGGAGAACAAAGACAGCGACAAGAGAGCTCTGCCTGCTGACTCCTCAGAGATGGGGGGTCTGGGGCGAGGTGGCTCTGGCCCCTTGGTTTTGTGGGGGGATTGCCTTGCTTGCTGATGCCACCAGCTTCCTCTGGTTAGAAACAAAGTAGCCACATCAATTCCGGTTGTGAGGACTTTTAAAGAAGTTGGTTGCACTTGACACACAGTTGGGGCCAAAGCAGAGGGTGAGGAAGTGCCCAGGTTATTCAACTGGAAATTACAGTCTGCCCAGGAACATAAAGGTCATGGTTCCCAGGCCTCGCCGTCCACCCCACAGCGACTGTCCCTCAGGACTCCAAATCCCCCCCGGCCAGTCCCTGCGTTGGCCTTTAGACACCACCTGTCTGGGTTAAGAAGACCAAGCCAACAGGAAACGCAGAGGAGCTATCGTTGACCTGATCTTGGTGTTTGCAAGACCCAATTAAAATGCATCCCTTCAGAAATCCTGCAAAGGATCTGCTCGGTGAATTCTTTCAAAGGTCATCTTAATAATCCAAACCAGTTGCATGACCAGGGAAAAATCTGAATCTGGTTGAAAACACCCACAGGCAGGTGCTCAAGCTTGGGGAGAATGAAGCCCACATGTCATCTTAAGCCTAGAGATAGCGGTATGCGCTGGGCGTGGGTCCCTCTGTGGGCACTACCACCCTGGCTTCAACTGGCTGCAATTGGCTAATGGCAACATGGGTAGGTGAGATCATGAGTGCAACCCCAGAGACATTTACGGTCTTTTTATTTGGCTATGAAAGTGCCTAAGGCAGCAAACAGGCCTAACAGCCTGGCACGAAGAAGAGGCTGAGCCTGGTCTCTTCTTCCAAGGTGAAGGCATCCCACTGCTTGTCAGTTGGCAGTTCTTCAAATAAGTACGCAAAGAAACCAAAAGGCATGAACACGGTCCTGCCCCCAGCCTTCTCCTTCAGATACCCCCCTGCCACTGCCACATGGCAGAAGGGCCCAACTTTATTCTCAAAATCATTCACACTACAGTGTGAGTGACTGATAACAGTCAAAGTGGGAACCAATTTCAAATCTGAAGCTCAAAGGAAAAAGATACCAGAGAAACTTCAGAGAACATGGAGTCCAAATCTTCAAAATTTGGGGAAACCCAGGTCAGGGAGGGGAGGAGCTCTTCAGGATCACCACTTCCACGAAGGGATGGAACAACTAAACTCACAGAATATGGGAGGAAACTGCTCTGAGCCGTCCTTCATATTTGACCTGGGGGTGAGTGTTTGGGGCAGTTCTGAGCTTCCTCATTCAGAGACTCATGCAGATCTCTCAGGCTGAGGCTGAAGTGGGGTTCTATCTGCGAAGGTGTCTGGCACCTCAGGGTGTTCCTAAGACCATGGAGTCTGTGCAGCGACACCTGCTATGACCTGAATGCTGGCTCTGGCCAAAGGGGACTGTTCTAGCAAGAGCTTCGCCTCCCTCCAGGGCTGATCGGCAGTTGGTGCTCCAGGCAGAAAGCCAGTCTCCATGAACCACCCACAGTCTCTTGAGCTTCCAGCACCATGGGACCCATCAAGCTGGTGTCCCTCACGTCCCTGCGTCCTGGGCCATTGCGCTCTTTACGGCATGCTTCTTCCTCGGGCCTCCAGGAGCGTGTTCCTTGAGACTGGCCTCAGGCTGAGTCAGAGGTGCGACACCTCACTCTTTTGTTCAGCAGTGATCCAGGACTTGGAGTTCCTGTGGAATTAACTCAAAATTAATTTAGCCACAATGGCTTATTATTAGATTTAATTATAAATGAAATGATTCACCAGGGACTTTTTACTTTGTAAACAAGCACCTCGGAGACCGAAGGAAATTTGCTTTTTGGGTTTTTGTTGTTGTTATTTTTTCAATTTTCTAGTCTCTCTAGGTTCTCACAAAATCGTGGCCAACCAGAGAAGGTGATTAGGATGTGACTTCGGATGAGGAACCACCGCTACCAGCCATCATCTTCAATGCCCTGGCTTTCTCGATGCTCTGCCCCATGCAGCTTGGCGCACTGGACTGCAGTGATTATGGTGTCTGAAATCACCTCAAAATTACCCAGCTTCCTCCAAGAATCCCCAGTGTTTCTGCAGAAAGACTTTGCTGAAACTTTAGCAGCCAAAGAACAAGGTCTGGGCCATCCAGGTTGTGGTTTCCGCTGGGACTTTTGTCCCTGCTGCTTCCCAGATGCAACGCTAAACCACTGGTGGAGCATGAAATCATGTATTTATCTTAATGCTATTGTCCTTGTTTTAAGGTATAGTAAAAAAAAAAAAAAGCCACTTATCAAAGCTGTGATGTCATGGTCAGATACATCTATTTTAGACAAAAAGCAGTCAGTTTGAAGAAAAGTATCAGCTAAATAATAAAATAGATGACCCGTGGCCTGGACTGGAGCTTCAGTTTGGTAAAGCTGAAAGTGGTCATCAGGCAGTGTCCCCAGCATAGCCTGGAAGCTTGTTTAGACTACAGGCTCTCAGGCCCCACCCAAGACCTACTCAAACAGAATCTGTCTTAACAAGGTCCCTAGGGGACTGGTATCCGCTTCTGAGTTTAAGCCGCACGGCCTAGGGCAGCCTTGGGGCAGTATTCTGAGGCACTGCTCCCACAGCCCATCTGCACATCGAGTCTGATTTGGCAAAATTGGGGGAGTGTTGGCCCCATGAGTTCGACTATTTGTGGTCCTTCTTCGCCCTGATAGCCAACTGCTCTGAGTATCTGCTGGGTGCAGAGCTCAGGGCTTCCCCACCGACCTCCCTTGGTCTGCATTGTGTCCCAGACCCGAATGGTTCCAGAAACAAAGCCCAGAGTGATCTCACCCCCAAGTGGCCAAGAGCCCCGTGGGATGACCAGGACATGGCTGAGCCTCAAGTGAATGCCTCAAGGACCTGTGGGTACCTGCCAGATCCATGGGCCAGGAGATAAGAGTGTTAATTTAGCCCGGCTGGCATCCAGAAAGCTTAGCAGAGCTGGGCCTCCAATCTAAGGGTGGAAAAAAGGAAAATAGAAATAAGTTGGCAGATGTTTGTGCTCCCTTTGTAACACTGGCTGCATGCATCCAGCACATTCTATGTGCCAGGCGTGGGGCCAGAAATGCACCAGCCTTCTCCAGCTCTCCCTGAGCCCCTGCAGGTCAGCCCTGCTGCAGCCATCTCACAGTGAAGGTGATGTGGCTCCAGAGGTGTCTTGCCTGTGGTCGCCCAGCCCTTCCCTCGCCCCCACCACTTTCCGCTGAGAGCCAGTTCTGAGCAGGAAATGGAAACAGGTTGGTCGTTTTCAAGGCTGCAGCATGACCAATTTCCCCTAGCGAATTCTGGATTGAAAGAACGCTTGCTCTCCTAATAAGGTTTCAGAGCAGAAAGAGCATCGTGGTCATGCTCAACTGACTAACACTCTCTCATCAATCCTCTCTGCACTCTGACACCAGAGCGATGGACTGAGGCCACGTGGCAAACTTGGAAGCACCTTGAAAAATGATGCAAGCAAGTAGCCAAGACCCTGAAAGCCAGTGCGTTGATGACAAATAGGTGAGAGACAGCACCTCACTAGGATACCAGAATGGTGAAACGGGCTCCTTTGGGCAAGGGCACATGATGTGCTTGACACACGGTAGGTCCTCAGTCCATGGGCGGTTCCTTCCCTCCACCACTCCCTCTGAGTGTGACTGACCATTCAAGATCCTCTCCTCCTTTCACTGCAAGGAGAACTGGAGACCAGGTCAGCTTGCCAGAACAGGGGTGGCTTCTGCTGCTGGTGGGACATTTGTTTCTCAATTTTAATCCGTGTCCGGTTTCAATAAATGTAGACGTTTTCAAGATTACTTGAAGGTTTGAATACCATGGCCTATGTGATTCAGAGCAAACCAAATGAGTGATATAATGCAATATGCTTTATGATAGACCTTAATCTACTCCAAGCCCTGAGATCTCCCTGTGTCCCTCCAAGAAGGACATCCTGGCTGCTTCAGGGTCCTCCTAGGTCCAGCCATCATCAGGATGTGGTGGAAAGGGGTGCCAAGGAAAGATGACCTGTGCTGGGGTCTGCCCGACGCTCTGATCTGCCCTGAAACAGATCGAAACCTTTGTGCCTCCTCCTCCGACAATGGGCTCATGGTCCACAGTAGGTCAGTCATTCGCCTCATCTGCCCTGGCAGCAGGAATGGACCCAGAGGGTGAGCATATGACCTAATCTGGGCCAATGAGGATTCTTCGGCTGCCTCTGGTGGCAGGGATTGATCCAAGCCTCCTGGGACTGCAAACAGGAGGCGCATGAGAGAGGTGGGGAGGGATAAAGGAGGGGCCAGGTTCCCCCTCCCTCCCCTCTCTCTCTCCCTCCTTTCTTTCCTCTTTTCCTCCCTCCCCCTCCCTCCCTCCCTTCCTCCCTTCTTCCCTACAATTCTTCCTTCTCTCCTAAAAGTCAGGGGAAGAATAGCCCAAAGTCCAGGCACCCCATCTCCTTCTTCAAGGTGGAACTGCCTGAGACAGGGAAACCCACTCACCAGGAGAGGCCAAAGTAAGAGGTAGCCTGTGAGGACAAAGAGCTCTCATCCAGGTTCTATGTCCCTTCGTTCCCATCACACTGCACCCACCATCCCCCTGCCCCCAAGTTTAGCTGCTAAGGGCAGTAACTTCTTCTTATTCAACTCAAGATTTCCTACTACGAGTTCTCCCCACACCCCCAAACAAGTGGCCTGGCTAGAACAGGGGAGGGGTATAGGGAAGGGTTCCAGAATATTCCTGGACATTGAAGCAGCTGTCTTTCAATGTCACTTGCACTGGGCCTTTCCACGCATCTCTGGATCACACAGTCCCTCTGGGTCTTTCCAAGGCCAAACCTCCAACATTTCTCTTCCTTTTCACTGCTACTTTTGCTGTGGTTTTGTGTCCTTTCGGCTACTGGCTCATGCATTTTTCCCATCTTGCACATCAGGTGCCCCTTTATTGAGGGCTCTGAGAGTGCTCTCCAGTACTGTCCTGGCTGGACCCCATCTATCTGTCCGAATCACACCTTCTGGCCTGATGTGCCCTGGGGGGAGTGTGGGAGAGGGGATAAAGCCACAGCAGACTTGACAAACGCACACAGGAAGCAGCCCCATTTCCTCAGAAGCTGCCTGAACTTCTGCGAGACAATTTTAGCATCTGGCCAAGCAAGCAAGTTGGGCCTGGTATATTTATAAGAGCATTTGTTGGAGAAACCGAATTCCAGAATCCCATCTGTGAGCTTTTATTTTCTGTTTGGTATTACACATGTTCAGGGGACGAAGTCAATTAAAAAAAAAAATCATAATCTAATTTTAATTCATCTGAAGAAAAGAGAACCAGCTAGCAGCCTGACACAGGCCCCAAAAGTTCAGGGAACAAATGCCAGCTCATGAGATGGGCTAGGAGACCGATGCTAGACACCAAGACAGTCTTTCATGGATGGACTCGTTCAGTGGCAGCTACGTAGACAAGTTCCCTAATGTCTTTGAACATCACTTCTCTCACCTGTCAGGTAAGAGTGTCAGGCTGAGTAAGTGACAGGTGCCTGGCCATCAAGACCCCAAGCTGTCTTCCATGTTGGAGATTAGCTCTGAAGTGGACCTCATTAGCTTCCACAATGTGATGACTTGGGTTAAAATCTCAGCTAACCACTATGCACTCGGTTACATAATGCTTGTGAAGGTTTTGGGGAACCCTGGCTTTGCTGCTGTAAGAGAGCCTGAGAACAGGCACTGCATTTAGATGTGAGAACTTACTGAGATATTTGCACATCCAAGAGGAGCCCAAACTTCCCATTTGTGTGGGCACTTAAAAATTACAAAATCATGTTGGCTTCCCATTGCATTTTGCACTTCATTTCTTTGCATCTTAATGAGAAAGGGTTTTAAATTTTTCCAGTGATCTAAGTAACTAGACATTTAAAGCAATTAATTTTCCATCTTTTAAATTTCTCCCCAAATCACTAAATATACTAAGACTAAATCTTTTTTTACCATCGAGAAAGGAAAGAAAACCTTTTTTCTACCTCCCCTTTGTGAATTTTCTGCACATTATTGTCAAAGGTTATTTTCAAACCCCAAGGCGTAGACTTAGTGAATATGCCTTTTTTCCCCCAAATAGAACTTTGTGGTGAAAAGACCAAATAGTTTAGAAGGAGAAAACATGAGCTGCTGAAGAAAATGCTAGACTTCTAATAACTTTTCTCTGAGATTCATTCATATGGCTGACTTTTTATAAGTTTGATGTCAAATTCTAACCCAGTGAGGTTACACCCTGCCTCTATAAATATACACACATCTAACATCCTTCTTAAAGGAGTAAACGTGTGCTGGAAAAATATTGGAACAATGACGTTCCTGAGAGAAACTTGTTTTTTCAAGTCAGTGAAAGAAGGTGGCAAGAACTCCTGAGGATATGAAATTTTAACATCGTCTGAAGGAAACTCTTGAATATGGTTAAAACGGCTGCCAAAAATCTCAGCTATGTTATGTCAGAATGTTCAGTTGCAAGCTACACGTTAATGAATGGAAAGATGGGGTAACAGCAGGAAGTCCTGCAGCAACCTTGAAAATCAAGTTCTCAAAGTAAAACTCAATCGTTCAGGGGCCACCCTGGCCTCTGAATGGGATCTACAGTTTCCAGTATGGCAGCCAGACACTTAGAAAGTGGGGAGCAAGGAAGAGCAGGAGCAGTTTGTAGCTCTTCATGTTCTCCTAGACAACACTTAAGATGGAAGGTAAACTCTTTGTTTTGTGCAGAAAAAGTGGGTGTTTCAAAAAATGCTGCTCTGGATTCAGAGTCATGAGTCCCAACCCCCCCTTCAATCTTTGACTCCCCTCTTTCCACGCAGCTTGCTAGCAGCGTGATGTTGCTATTTTTATCGTCTCTCTGCAACCCAGCTGTTGCTTCATGTTAACATGGTGAATGGTGTGAAAATCCCAGCAGAGGCGCGTGAATCCCAGAGGGACCTGTCTTCTGTCATTTCTCGAGCAGAGAAAATGTCATGAGCTTCAGTGAAGTGTGGGTCAGGGACATCTCACCAATGAAGGCACTGAGAACATAGCTGGCATTTAAGCCATGTGGAGCCAGGGATGACCTTCCACCTCCTGGACCCCAATCAAAGCCAGCACACACATGTGCACACACCCCAGGCACATGCATGATCAGTGCAAACAGGGCGCCACAGATCTGCCCGGGACAACTGGAAGGTGTCTTCACATTTCAGAGGCACGTGGCAGTCCCAGATGCCAGCCGGTGTGGCTGGTGAGGTTAGAACAGCTGCCTGGGGTCCAACCTGGTGATTGCCACAGAAAACTCACTTCCTTTTTCTGACTTAGGCTGTGAGTTGTCATTTTAAACCCACTCTTTGTATTTCCTCTGTGAAAATAACAGCATTTGGCAAGCCCGTGTGTAGGGGGGTGGGGTGGGGGGGGGAGAAATGCCACATAAAATTTAGATGATTTAAAAATACATCTGTAATTGTAGGTTTGTTTTCCCATGGTTTGGCAAATTAGGGGGGCAAATTGGAGGGACAGTTGGAACTTGCCCCCGGCATAAAAAGACTGCTTGGTTACCCATCTGATGCTATCACCCATGAACTGTTTCAAAACTTAGAAAAGAATGACTGCAGGAACTTCCATCTACTTTTTCCAGGGATATTTCATGAGGAGCTTCCTTCTAGAACAGCAGCTACTTTCTCCAAGCCTGATAGCAGCAGCCTAGTAAATGAACATGAAGGCTGGAAGGAGGAACTTCCTTCAGTTTTTCTTTACTAGGAGGGCAAAATTCTCAGGTCCCCTGGATGCAATTCAGTCAAGGAATCAATATCTCTCACAGCCTTTTCCTTAGGTATTTGCAACTTAGAGGACATGAGACAAAGAGTCAGCTTTTCTAGATTTCTATACAAATAGTTATCCGCTGTGTCTCTCTCTCTCTTTTGGTCTAATATATCTTCTTTCTGAAATGATGATAATAGTAGCTGTGGTGACTTTAAGATCATTATTGTTACCATTACTTTGTTACTGTTTTTTAAATTTTTTATAGGAGTAACAATGGCAGATGACATTATAGAGGTTTCAGAAGTGCATTATTATAAATCAGTACCTATATACAGTACATTATGTTCCCTAATAGTCCAGTTTCCATCCTTCATCATACGATTGACATCTTTTACCTGATTTACTCATTTCCCTTCTCGCTTCCCTTCGAAAGACCCCATTGCTGAGTATTTACCCAAATCATATGAAAACACCAATTTGAGGAGTTATATGCAACCCTGTGTTCATTACAGTATTATTTACACCTCCATAACACCTTTCGGATTATAGTACAGAAAGGACAAAGTGCAGAGGAGACTGCATGGATGTAAAATCCACATTGCCTTTGTAGTGGGGCATTCTACATCACAAGGCTGGAAAATTAACAAGCACTTTTTTTCAGAATCCGTTGCAGCTCAGCTTCTGAACTTGATTCTGTTTTGGCCTGCTGAACCTCTCTGAGTCAATAATTTAAGCCTAGATGTGACGGATGTCAAGGAGGTAGCCATGTGAAGTTACACTGACATGAAGGAGGGAAATGAAATCAGGAGAAGTAATCAGTCCTGTCACACAGTTTATCAATAGTTGCAACTATCTGAACTCAAATCTAACTAGTGCCAAAGGTGATCAACTTTCCTGATCAAAAATAGATGGATAATTTCTCCAAAGAAGATCGATAAATATCCAACAGCACTGAAGAATGTTTTGTATCTTTTGGCACATGCTCATCAAAATCACTACGAGATACCATCTCACACAAGAATGCCATAATAAAAACCAAAGTGCCATCAGAAAAAGATATTTACAGTTAAGTGTTGATGAGGAGAATTTGGAACCTTTATAACATTGTTGGTAAGATAGAAAATTGTTCAGCCAAGATGGAAAACAGCATGATGGTTCTTAAGAAACTTAAATATAGGAGTTAAACTCTAGGTTTTTATCTCCAGAAATCAAAAACAAATACTCTAACAAATCCTTGTACATGAATATTCATAGCAGTACCCTTCAAAAACACCCAGAAGGTAGAAACTTCCACCAATGCATGAAGGAACAAACGGAATGTACATATGATGAAATATAATGCAGTCAGAAAAAGGAATAAAGTTTTAACCAACACAAAAGAATTTCTTTCATAGCACATGAGAAGGTGTGTGAGTCTATGTTCTCTTCGTATGTTGATACTGTCCATCTCTAGACCATTCATTAACTCTTTGTGGTCAGATGCCCTTGACTACCTCATCACTGCAGCAGAGTGTTTCCATGTCTGGCATGTAAGAGGATGTGTGATGTTTGTTGAATGGAGGAAAAGTCACTAATGATGTTTTTGGGGAATTTGGTGGTGTGTCGTATTATATTGGTGGTTCATGATAGAAATTCTGGGGATATAGTTAGGGGAGGGGGCAGATTGCCATTAACACAGTTAACTGGGAAGACACTACTGGTGTGAAGAAGACAAGGGTGAAGAATGCCATACTGTGCTCTTGGGGTGACCCTAAAATTGGGACAATTGTCTCCCATTCCACACAACATTAGAATCTCTTACCAGACATAGATGTGGGGGAAAGGAGGGAGAATCTGTAATTATCTGCATTTGTAAGACTCTGCTTTACACATGAATAGAAAATAACATTTGCACATTTTAATATGCCCTGAAATTTTCAAAATTTAACTGTTACCTAAATTTAGAAAAGACGACTGCATTTTTTTTTAACTCCATGGAGAATTGCTCACCTTTTCAGAAAATCCAATTTCATTAGCAATACTGCTCTTGGTATTTGAACCTTTAGTATAAAACTCTTGACTCAGACTGTATCTGTAAGTGTGATTCTATATATTGGTGCAAAAACTGGATTAGTTTATTATGTCTTCTAGTCTAGACATGTTGGAGTATCTATGTACTGAAATACGTATCATTTTACTATGAATTAATTTTCTCTTTTTTGATGGTATATTTAAAGCATATTCATTATTTTGAAATTATGTATAGAGGTAAGATATTTATAAACTTTACTCCAGGATCTTAAAATAACACAAAATTTTGTTTCAAAAGAAGGCATTGCATCGAACAGAGACTACAACTACTATATCAGATGCTCTTTTTCTTTTATAAACTTGAATGCCAATAACAGAATGTCATAGCTCCCCAAATGGATGGTAAAAGAAATAAGATCTTTCTTACTTTCATTCTTGGATCTTACTTTCTTATTTGTATTGCCAAAATGTTCCTCCTCACATCACCAGGGACACTTTAATACTCTGTGCACAAAAAATATTGCTACCCCCCCAAAAGATGCTTTACAAGACTTGCACGTAAAATATCGGCACAGCCACTCCAAGTGACGTCTGTGATTATGCAGAATCAGCTGCTACGTGAGATGGCGACCAGTGGGGCTGCATTACCAGACAGACCCAACTGGGAACCCTGAGTCCTCAGTAACTGGTTTTCTCAGAAGAGGCCTCTGTTTCCTCAGCTGTGGGATGCTGTCAGTGACAGTTGTCTCGGACTTGCTGTATCATGAAATGTGATCATGTACGTGGGGCCCAGCACAAAAACACGTGGCAGGTACTTAATGTTCCTTTCTTCCTCCATTCTCTCATTTCCCAGATGACTCAAATAATTGCCACCGGAGGTACAGGTCCTATGTAGACACTCATGAATATGAATTCATCAAATGAGAACACATCACAGACATCATTCAGGCTCGGATTAAACATGTGTATTTTTATACTGTGCATTCTGCTCAAGATATACTCAATCTAAACTTGCTAACTCTGCAGTTTTCCTGGTAAGCACTTTTCCAGACAGGGCCTAGTTCTCATTCTCATCATTGTAAAAGGGGGTTTTTGTGTACAAATGATAGAAAACACCCCTATAGACAAGATCAATCTCTTTTGATCTGTTGTCAGATAGTCAAGTTATTTTCTACTTTATATACTTAAGGAGGTTATACAAGTTCATGACAGCCACCAGGATTCATGTGTTGATTCAATAGGCTGTGATTAATTGTCATGCATGAATTGTATATTATGCTGGAATACTTTGTAGGGATTTGAAGTAAATGCAAACATTCTCTGGTCTCAAGGAGCTCATGACTGGATCCAAAAGACAACTTCAGACAAATCAGAACACTTAGAGTAACTCAGTGCATTCAGAGTGAACATGTCAACAGAGAGAAACATGTGGAAAAAGTGAACTTGAAGATGATGAAGCAACAATGACAGACTCTTGGTGTTCTCCATGGGCATGAATCTGGAATAATCACATACACACACCTCCACACCCATGCACACACACACACACAACACACACACACACACAAAACACAAAGAGAGAGAGAGAGAGAACTATTACAATGTCAAAAAAAAAAAAAAAAAACCCAATGTTGAGTTGTGGTCCATTCAGCTTATAACTAGGCATCAAATTGCTACTTTCTGTTAGCTAATGAATAAAAAGATGAGGATGCTCAGGTGAACAATCTGACATAGGCTTTGACCCCATGAAGCCTACTAGAAACACAGACCAGTTGTAGGCATATAACCCCCAAAATTCATCAACATGGAGGGAGTTTGAAAGAATTATGTGCAGAAAAACAAGTCATTGTTATAAAAACAAACACTGAGCATTTACTTTACTGGGGATTAGATGAAATAAAATGCTTACAAAAATTAGTGTATGTTCATAAGCAGGGAGGACTCTGGGCTTAAAAGGAATAAGACAAGGGAACACCAGGATGGTGGTGAGAAAGTTCTTTAAAAAAAAAGTGCATCATTCCCTGCAGTACAGGAAAAAGTCAGTTGCAGGGACACACATGATGACACCAGTTCTACTCTGGAACCTCCAGAGAGACTTTATTGAGGTGATGATAGTCCTATTGAATGTTCAGAATGAAATGAAGTTAGCTAGGAGAGGTGGAAAAGAACATTCTTGACAGAAGGAACGGCACTGTAAATGCTATGTTACTTTTACATCCTAATATTTTTAAAGAAATCTGGAAGGAAGACCCAAGATGTTTGATCCAGACAATGTTGTATATAGTATTATTCACATATTCATTCATGGTTTTTAAATGACTTTTCAAGAATCAAGAAGATGTTTCCCAAATATATCACAATATCAATTTAGGAAAGAGGAAAGAGCAGAGGGGTGAGTTTGGGAACCACCAATTACCCAGTGATGGAAGCCGCAGTCCATTTCCTCAATTGTAGCAAACTAGAGAGAACAGACAATTGCAGAATTTTAGATTCCATAATAATCTTAGAAATAAGTTTTTCCTATTCTCTTTTACTCTCAGATAACCAGATTTTTGCTGTACCATGCCATCTGGCTAAGAACTTTTTGTTATAATTTTTTTAAATGATCAAAGTAATGCATATGTTTATTAAAAAAAACCCTGAAAATGATGAGAAAAAATAAAAATCAGAAAAGCATTCATTAACCTATACCTGTTTTATTTAATGTTGGGGTTTACAACCATTAATGTAATCATGTCTATTTGGGGGATTACTAGATTCCATATTGTTGTTGCTCCCTCCCTCCCTTCCCCCCTCCTTCATTCCTTTCCTTCATTCCATCCATCCTCCCTTTCTCCCTCGCTGTTACTTAAATAATGCTGCAACTAGTACCTTTGTTCCTAAAGTTCTGTTTCACTTAATACCATCCTTCCTTAGGATATATTTCTAGAAACAATATTTGCACTCAAATGATTTTACTGTTTTTAAAGATCTTGATACAGCCCATGGTGATTGGCGACAACTAAGGTGCTGGATAAAATGTATAGTGGACAAAGAATATGATGGTCATCCTATTGGATTAAGCTCAAGTTACAAGCTGAAGCTCATAGAGGGCATCTGGGCATTTACGAACACAAAGAGGATAGCTTGAAAGCATTTTGCTAAGTGAAATCAGCCAGAAAACAAAACAGAACAAAAAGTAAATAGTAGATGATTCCATGTATATGAAGCAGCTAGAATAGACAGGTAAGGGACACAGAAAGTAGAAGCATGGCCAAGAGAACCTCAAACCTAGGATGATGAATAAGTTCTGGAAATGGGCAGTGGTGATAAAGGTATGACGCTGTGAATGTACTTAATGCTGTTGAATCGCAAACTTGAAATGGGCTAAGATGGTAAACTTCATGTTATGTCTATTTTACCACAATCAAAAATAAACAGATGAGCACACGCACAGACAAGAAAGCAAGAAGAGGAATGGGTCAGGGAATGGTTTCCTGCCTCAGCTCATTTACCCCACAAATGGTGTCCTTTGTGGTTGTGCCACGAATGACAACGTATTTCTAGCTTATGCTTTTCAAACCACAGTCCCTTTTAGAGTTAGGTGGTTCCTAAGCTTGAGTAGGCATTGGGATCGCCTGCCTGGATGGTGAAGATGTTGAGTATTTACTTCACACCCCCCCTCCCCCGTTTTTGATGCAGTGGGTCAGAGGTGAGACTAAGGTTTTACATTTCTGTTAAGTTTTCAGTGCTCACAGTTGCCAATGCGCACAGTCCTGGAGACAGCAGTTTGTAAGCTGCTATTAGAATCTAATAAATTCTTTCCATTGTTTAAAAAAAATCCTGAAATGCTTCCCTGGTGGTTTAATCTAGCACAGTTAGAAGTTCTCAGCTATAAAGAAAATTCAACCCAAATGATCTAAAGTTTAAAAAAAAGGTATTTAATTGCTCCAGTAGTAAGAAATATTAGTCTCTCCAATTTCTTCTGAAGACGCTGTCATTTACTTGATAATTTTCATTCCAGTCCATCCCATATGTGCATATTGAGCTTCCACTATGTATAAACTCGCTGTGAGATGTCAGGCAGATTTAGAAATAAATAAGACTCAGCCAAGTTCTCAGTTGAGTAAGGATGACAGCAAACAGTTAACAAGCAAGCAGTAAGAAATGTTAGGAAAAATTCAGGAAGGGAACACTATCATGTTAGTATGACTAAAGGTGGGAAACTGGGGGGAGTTTCAAAAAGATGATTTTTATATAGAAATTGATGTCTGGTATTTTGATGGGAGCTGAAAAATGGAGTCATCTCAGGCTGAAGGTACAGTTGGAATAGTTTTCAAGGAGACAGTCTTCTATTTCCTAACAAGCTGAAGCTTATCAAAGAGGACCTGGACTCATATTCATTCAGGAGGACTTTGATCTTGAGGATTTAACTTCTTTGAGTTTCGGTTTCCTCATCTGTAAAATGGTGTTAAGAATGTCGCCTTCAAGAGTTTTCTTGAGGCATAGCAATGATAAATAAACATAGTTTCTCTTTATAGGTTGACATTAAAGGGAAACTTCAACAAACAATAACAGGTATTTCTGTTATTAATAAAGAGTATGGAGCTTACCTCTGCAGAAGTTTAGAATCTCCAGAGGAATTACTTTGACTTGCTGAAAGTTTGTTAAGATTTTTGCATCTGTATTTATGAAGAGTTGGAATCTGTAGGCTTTGGTTTCTTGATGTCTTTGTTTTTGGTATTAAGTTAATGCTGATTTGATAGAATGCATTGGGAATATTCCTTCTTCTTCAATTTTCTGGAATAATTGTAAAATTGATATAATTTCTTCTCAAATGACTTGACGAATAGCCAGTGAGGATATCTGGGTCCAGAGCTGTGTCTGCATATGTGTGCATGTGTGCAGGCATGTGCTCAGTCACACACATGTCCCAGTGAACATGCACAGTTACATGTTTTGGTGTACATACATGCACATGTGTAGTATGTGTGTGCACATGTGTGTGTACACTTTGAAGATACTACTCTGCCATCTTCTTGTTCACATGTTCCACATGAGAAGTGTGCTGCCTTATTTGCTATTTGTCTTTGTTCCCCATTCTTCTTATTTACACAATTATTTACACAAACCGACTCTAATGTGCCTTGGACTTTCTGTCATGTTTCTCATATTTGGGGTTCATGAAGCACTTTAGGTTTATAGTTTTCATCAAAAATTTTTAATCAGGGGTATTATTTCTTCAAATATTTCTCCTATCCTCCCCCCATTGGAGATTTGAATTATACACATTTTAGGTTACTTAAGGTTGTTCCATAGCTCACAGATTCTTTTTTTTTAAATTCTCTTTTCTTCCCATGTTTCCTTTTGAATAGTTCCAATTACCATGTCTTCAAATTCACTGTACTTTTTTCTTGCAACATCCAAATCCATCCCACCTTCTCCAACATCAAACCTAGCCAAGGTATTTTCATCTCAGATGTGGTAATTTTATTTCTTTAATTCTGAGGTATATATTACATCTACCATGCATCTACTTAATATGTGTAATCCTTATCTGTCTTCTAGAATGCATAAAATAAGTTATAATTAGTCTTTATGCTCTCAGTCACTAATTACACCATTTGGGATTCAGTTTCTATTAATTTTTTTCTCATTGTGGTTCATACTTCCTTGTTCTTTTGCATGCCAGCTACTTCTTGCTAGATTGCTACTTCTTGCTACTTCTAGCTACTTCTTGCTACTTCTGGCATTGTGAATTTCACCTTGTTGGGTGCTGGGCACTTCTGCATTCCTTCCTCGCAATATTCTTGAGTTAGTCAAGGTATTTGGGACCAGTTTGATTCGTTCAGGTCTTAACTTTCAAGCTTTGATAGGAGGGACCAGAAAGGTGTTAAGTTGAGGGCCATCTTTTCACAACAGAGACAAAACCAATGCCAAGTGAATTGTGAATTCTTCCCTTGCTGTGTGTGAGCTCCAGGGATTTTCCCTCCTAATCCTTTCATATAATCTTCTTCCTTAGCCTATGATAGTTCTTTGCTGTGCTGACCTGTTCTCAGATAACAAATTGAGGAATACCTTGAAAATTCCCAGAGTTCTCTCTCTCTGCAACTTCTTCTCTGATACTCTGCTCTGCAAACTCTAGCCACCTTGGTCTCTCATGTTTCACCCCTCAACCCAGGGAGACTGCTGGGCTCCCCACCTCCTCACAATGATCCCTATAAATTCCCTTATGGCCGTATGCTTGAAAGTTGTTAAGTTGCACCACATTCATTTCCCAACTTTCAGGGATCTAGTCTTTGTGACCTGATATTCATTGTCTTGAAAATGGTTGGCTTATATATTTTGTCCAGTTTTAAATTATTTTGATGGTCAATCCAGTCCCTCCTGCATTGTCTTTACTGGAAGCAGAAATCTAGGAGATAGTGAAATTCCAAAGATCTCACCTCAGATTGAATATATGTGAAAAAGAAGTTCCTATAGTGTTTGTTATCATCATCCTGGACTTTTTATACTGTGGACTCTTTGGTCATTTTCTGAGTCCATGAACAACTTCTCAGGATGTTTCTTAGAATGTTTATGCATAAATACATAAAAAGGAAATGATTCTAGTGATGTATTTATTAAAATACCTTTCTCTCTGATTTGGTGCCATCGTAAAAAATGTACTTCATAATGAATGCATTACATAACAAGATCCAGCTGTGGATCTAACAATTTCTCTAATGTTCAGGTAGTCACGGGCATGAACAAAGTTCTGAGATATGTGTACACAATTGTTCAAATTTGTCATTTAATCTCCCTGCACTATCTGTTGCTGAAATGCACTGCTAACATTACCATGGTTTGTTGTCAACACCATTATGAAAGACAACACTAAACATCAGTCAGACATTCATGAAAATAAACATGCAATTGTTGTCTTATTCAAGTTGAAGGATCCCTAAATTCTATCCATGAACCTCTCTCAGGGGGTCCGTAGAGCCAAAGTAAGAACCCCTTATTAATAGGAATGGAAACTGGTGTGGGTGGATCTGGTGATTTTCACACGGCTGGCAAAGAGTATGAAATGGCAGAATAGTGAGGTGCCACAGGGACAGTGTGGGGCAGAGAGGGGAATAGAGTGCACAAATCAACTGAGCAACCCTCCTGCCAAAACAGGGCCTCCCACCATGTTTCTCAGACAGAGAAGTTGGCCCCCAGTGCTGAGAGTCCACCTATGAAATGGTACCTTGCCCAGCTCCCCTTCTGAACCTCAAGTCTCATCATTCCATCTGACAAATTGGGCAGGTCTGTTGTTTACTCTTGCCTTTGCTCCTTTGGCCAAGCCACAGGCTGTTAGATTTGTGAATACCTAGTTCTGTTCCTCTCCAGTGCGTCCCAACCAGAAAGTCACTGTAATTTTTGGTTTTGTTCCCATACTCTCTCCAAATGACATGAGTCATATCCTCCTTCCCATTTCTGCCTTGAATAGGCAGTCATTATGATGAAGCTGGGCTTGTTTCAGAATTCCATGAGAACCACAGTGTCGGGCTGTCACAACTCTGGGGCTGGAAGTGGAGAAGGCTGTGATCCGGGCTGGCCGGCGCTGTCCCTGTGAGTCATTATGGAAACACTGTCCCCGGATGCTGCTGAGAGCGACGGGGTTGCTGCTGAGACCATCTGTCAGATGAGATCCTGACCTTCTGACATCTTAAAACGTTCCATAAAATGTGGGATGTTGGGCCTTCAGTCTGGTATCCTGGTTACATTAAAATTTGGGTTGTTTTATTCTATTTTGGTCCTCTTGCAGTTTCCAATGTGCTAAAAAAACAAAATGCTTTTTTTTCAGATGACAAAAACAATACATATTCATTGTACATAAATTGAAAAAGGCAGAAACACAGAAAAAAAATCCTACCACCCAGAGATATAGTTTTTGTTTTTTAGTTTTTTAATGTATTACAGTCCCTTTAAGATGTTATTTGGATGATAGTGTATGTATAATGCTTTTGCAAGCTATGTTTTTTGAGCCAAAGCAGCATAATTCATACAGTCCCCATTTTTTTAAACCATAAATTTGTATCTGTCTTGCCCTAAAGCAGACCTTATGTAACACTACCTAGTCCAATAAATTCTTTCTAAAACTAAGAAAAATTAACCCCCAAGAGGGTGAGTAATTTGTCCAAGATTCCCCAGCTCATGACCCACAGAGTCAAGAATGGAACCCTGGATTTTGGTCCGGGCAGCCTCCCATCTCATCAGCTGGCCATGTCTGGGCTCTCTTCGGACAAGAGCCGAGAAGGTTCTGGTCTCTTTTGCCTCTTGAGCTGGAGAAAATGTAGATGAATTTCTGGGCCTATTGAATATGAAATTTTCCTGACCTGTAGTGCTTGAGCTAGGGAACTATCTAACTTCTTCAAATTCATTATCTTGGTTGGAAAGTTTAATTTGAAGGCGAAAAAAGTTCTATCCCATGAGAAAATTATTTTTGATGATTACTTGGGAATTAAAAGATAGTCATTACTAATAACTTAGTGATTTAATAATGTACCTATCTTTAAGCTCACTAAGTTTAAATTAAATTTATGATGTTTATAATACATATATTTTCAAGAAATGCAAATTCAATCTAGAAAAAAGAAGGCTGCATAATATAGTAAGAGATAATATAGTATGACATATATTACAGCACAGTATCACAGTATATAGTATAACATACTAAAATATAGTATAGTGTGCAGTATAGTTTATAGAGCATAGAATATAGTACAGTATTTAGTATAGCATAGTACAGTATAATATAGTGTATAATAGTATAGTACATTGTATAGTGTATCTGCATATATCGATATATACATACAGATATGTATATCCTATATATGTATATCACACACACACATATATATATAGGATAGGATATATATATATATATATATATATATATAGGATAGGATAGTAAAATGAATGAGGACTTCAGAGTTAAGTGGTCTTAGAGTCAAACCCGCTTCTGTATGTTTCTGGTCATGAGAACTTAAAAACTAAACTTTTGAGCTTTATTTCATCAACTACATATATTTTATAAACAAGAAATCAAAAAAATAAAACAGTAGACAAACTAGACAAGAAAAAGGCAAATCACTGAAGAAGAAACACAAATATTCAATAAATATGCAAAAACAATCCAACCCTCCTTCCTTATTAATAAGGAAAATCCAACATGGTGTCCTTTTTTTGGTAAAAATGGAGAATTTGCTGCTGTCCATGGTTGATGAAGGTGAGGGAAATGACTGGTATACAAACATCGCCTTTTTGCTGGGCATTTGGACCATGTCTATCCAAAGTATAAATGTGCATAATCTTAATCTAACAATTACTAACATTTTACTAGAACTCAAAAAAAAATGGTTCTAAAATTCACCTAGGCTGAAAACACATGAGAAAAAAAAAACATTGTATGAAAAAGAAAAACAATATAGGTATTTCTTGCCCCACCAGAAATCTTTTTCCTAGAAAAATGCTTTATGAACACACAGAGACATTGAATAGTTATTCATTTTTCTTTTAAAGACAAATTGGAGTTTTGATGATATTACATAACAATATGAGCTCTCTGACTTCTGGGAGGGGTGTACATTGGAATAACCACTATAGAAAGACATTTGGTAGTATCTACAAAAGCTGAACATAGGGTTCCACAAACCCTGGGGTTAGACCAACAGAAGTGCACATATATTTGCATGGAGAGACAAACACAAGAACATTCCAGCATCATTTGTAGTAGTCTCACGTGTAAACTCCCCAAATGTCCAGCAATTATTCACTGGGTGATAAATTATAATATAGCCACATGCTGGCAAGGTCTATAATGATGAAAATGAATGAACTACTGGAACAAACAATCACAAAAATAGAGCTCACAAATCCACTGTTGAGTCAAACAGGCAGGGCAAAAGAATGCCCTCCCATTGATCCCTTTCCTGTAAATTTCAAAAACATGCAGAAGTAATCCAAGGGGTTATAGCCAGGACAATGGTCACCCTCAAGGGAAGAGAGTGAATGGGAGGGCCTCTGCCCCTGGGCTTGGCTGGAAATGGGATCTGTTTCCCAATATCCCCAGGACACTGTGTGAATAGCAGAGGGGTTTCACTGGGAAACAGGAGCACCATCTCTTCTGACTCAAAGCTACCCTGTTCAATTTTGCTTAGTAAGGTCGAGTTGGAGCCCTCCTTTGACAAAGTTTCTGCCAGGTAACCAAAGTCCCTGGATGAAAGTTAAGTAGCGATCTCTGATCAGGCAAGCTGGTCTGTAGTGTTTTGAACTGTGCCCTCTAACATGAGGGTTTGCTTTCAAATTATTACTAGTATGTCCACATGGCCAACTATGACATCTATCTATCTCCCTTTTCTCATCTCCAAAACAAAAAATAGCACCTCACTCACTCCAACACTCACCCAGATCCCATAAAGCTCACTCCTTTCTGCACCCATCATTTGAAATGCATCTATTTCTATTATAAATGTTTCAAAGAGACCAAAAAAAAAATCAAAAAAGATCATAGAAAATGAGCACAAAGCTGGGCGTGGTAATTCAAGCTTTGGGAGGCAAGAAACCTGGGATCCCTTGAGTTCACAGGTTCAAGACTGCCCCAAGCAACATAGTGAAACCTGTTATCTAAAAAGCAGCTGGGTGGGGTGGCAGGCGCCTGTCATCCCAGCTACTTGGGAGGCTGAGACTGGGAATCACTTGAGTCCATGGGATCGGGACTACCCCGGGGCAAGATAGCTAGACCTATTCTCAAAAAACAAAAAAAGAAAAGAAAAAGAAAACAGATGTTGGTATTTTGCTATATTTGCTTTAGATCTTTATTTTGTTATTGTTTTTTTTAATAAATAAACAAACAGGAATACCTCTCTTCCCTTAATTCCTCTTTCCTCCCCTTTTCTTTCCCATTCCAGAGTTTTCACTTTTCTACAACTGGTATTTACTTTGCCCACCTTTACTCTAAGTACATCTATTAAGGACATAGACTACTAACATACTTATAAAATTATGACTAAAAGTTGAAATAATGTACAATTCTGATGATGATCTTTTAAAAAAAAGGTCTTTAATGCTGCAGAATCGCTCTGCCCTGCCCAGAAATCAACTTTCTGGATAAATCGTTACTGGGATGACAGCCCATCTGTAAGCTGATCTCAAAATTTTGAGCATGGGTGTCACCCACCACACATGCTTCACGAACAGTCAACAGCTGAAAGGACTGAAGTATCAGCTTCTGGGCTACCACAGAATGAGGAGCAAGTGGCTACTCGCCCGCCTGCCTGAAGCTAGTGACAGCTGTGACCTGCAGGTGAGACCCCTGTGCTTCCCTAACCCTTTCTTACCCTTCAGAGGGTTGTCCCTGTGCTCTTTTGCTAACATACCCAGGGTTTGTAGCAGCTTTGCTGGCTGGGGCCAGCACCTGTTGGGCTGCTGATTGAGCTGTCACATGTCCCCTGGCATCAGACAGGATGAACTGTTCTGGCCCTAGCACTTCTTCTATAATGTGGTGGCAAGCCCGCCTCCAGACCTTATGGGGACTCCCCTGGGGTCTGCAAATGCTCTGGTAGCGCCTGGGATCTGCTCAAGGCCTAGGCCAGCGTTTCTTAGGGTGTTCTGTGTTGACCCCTACAGCAGCTGCTGTGCTACTGTAGAAAAGAAGGAGGGTCGAAAAGAAAGGAATAGGCAACTTTAGCACACAGGAACGTGGAGGTGCTGCAGAAACTCAGTGCTGACTTACTGCTAGGGCCCTCATAACTCAGCTTTAGGACAGCCCTTTGATGGACTGGATCTATCTTCCCCCACACCCCTCTCCCATCATTCCCAGCTGCTGAGAAGACAAAATATGGGTGCTCCAACATCTCTGGAGGGTTCTTTGGAGGAGCTCACATTGACAATCTCTGGGGTGCTCTCTCTCCCTCTCTGGTCTTTCAGGGCTGTGCCATGTGCCAGCACAGATGGGTCTCCTGGCCTGGAACCTGGCTCTCAGGGACCCACTGCGATATCCCTCGTTCTTGGCTGCTGGGATTCCACTTGGGTGTGTCTTTCTCCAGCTGTTTTTCAAAGGCAATAACTTATTTGCCTGGTATTTCCTGCTGCCTCTCACTACCCCATAAAAACTTAGCTTTCCTGGGTGTCTTCTCGTTCGGGCTTTATTGCTTTCTTTGTTGGTGCTTTATTAGTAATAGAGCAGCTGCTATAAGACTATGTGTCATTCTAAGGATTTTAGACCTCAAAGTACCATTTGGTTCCAGAAGTATTCATCTCATTCCTGAGCGGATGGTATTCTGGACTACCTAAAACTAAATACAGTGTTTCAGGAGCATGATTTTTCACGGGGAGGAGGACCAACGTGTTTTCATTAGGCTTTTAAAGCTTCCTGGATCTACATAAACAAACAGATAAATATGAAAAACCATTAACCTATCACATTGCTTTCATCAATCTATATTGCATTTTATCAATCCAGATGGAAAGCTATTAGGTGTCAGAAACAGCCAGGAACAAAGCAGACACAGCCTTCTGCAGCAGCTGAGACTCTCCTAGAGAGAAACAATGAACAAGCAGACACATAAACTAATTACAAACAGTCATGAGTGCTGGGAGGTAAGCAGAGTGAAATGATGATGGGTAGTGGGGCTTGCTTTGAAGCGTGGTTGGGAAAATCCTTTCAAGAGATTATAGAAAATCTGCCCCAGGTTCCTGCCACAAGGCTCCTGAAAGCCTTGTCATTTCCTCAGTGATAAGAGCACCAGGCTATCTTTTGTCCTAATAGTTGTTCTCTGGCCCCAGTCCCTGAACATGGACTCCCTTATAATTTTCTGGGGTGGCTGCCAGGCATGGTGGCATGGGCCTGTAGTCCAAGCACTGGGAGTCAAGAGGCCTGGGATCACTTGAGTTCACAGATTCGAAACTAACCCGGACAACATAGCGAGACCTGGTCTCAAAAAAGCAGTAGGGTGCGGATGCAGGCACCTGTAATCCCTGCTACCTGGAGGCTGAGGCTGGGGATTGCTTGAGTCCGTGGGATCGGTACTACTTCGGGCAACATAGTGAGACCTAGTATCAAATAATAATAATAATAATTTTCTGGGGTGGGAATATCTTTTATTCTAATGAGGTGATTCCTGGATGGGACTGGTCATCAGAAAGGACAGACCGTGATGAGAACTTGGGGTTTTGGGGCCCACCCTTCATTCTCTTGAAAAGGGAGGACAGAAACAGACTTAATGATCAATCACACTCCCCTGCTGAAGCTGTTGAAAAATTCCAAAGTATGGTGTTCAGAGGACTTCCAGGGTGGTCACTATTATGTGGCCACACTGGAGGGTGCTGTACCATAGCATGTGGGATGCTCACAAATCTCATTCTACATGTCTCTTTATCAGGCTGTGTATCTGTGTCTTTTATTATATATAATTTATAAACATATATATGGTATCTTTAAAAGCTGTAAGTAGCCGGGCCCTGAGGAGCGTGTCTTAAAGCGCAACCTAGAACACGGCTGAGCCTAGGAATCGCTTGAGTCTGCGGGTTCGAGACCTGCCCAGGGCAACATAGCGCGACCTAGTCTCAAAAAACAACTGGGTGTGGTGGCAAGTGCCTGTAATGCCAGCTACCTGGGAGGCTGAGGCTGGGGATTGCTTGAATCTGTTCTACCGCAGGCAACGTGAGCCTACGGTTCCCTGGGCAAATAGGGAGACCTAGTCTCAAAATAAAGAAATAAATAAATAAAATAAAAGCTGTAAGTATCTTTCCCTGAATTCTGTGAGCTACTCTAGCAAATTAATTGAACCTGAGAGGGGGTTTGTAGGGCAAATGAGTCAGGCTTTTCCCGCCCATAAGCCTTTATAAGCAGAGCCTGTGGTACTGTGCCCTCCCGCATGACTGTACAAGCTGACCCAGTAGGTGTGCGCATGCGTGAGTGGGCTCACCTGAGCCTGGAGAAAGGCTGAAAGGGTGGTGTCAGCCTCAGATAAGAGAGCACGCTTGGGGGGAAGAGGTAGGCACCACAAAGAGAGAATGTGAAGAAAATGCCAGAGAGAAAAAGAGGCCAAAGAAACAAGGGGGTCGGGTCGGTGACTGGCCTGCCTCCCAGCATCCCCTGCCAACCCCTGACACCAGCCCTGGCCCTGGCCCTGCCCTGGATATGTGGCTGTGTAACTGCTTGAAGCCAATAAAGAACCTACCCAGATTTTATATGCTTGCACTACTATTGGCATCATGAACAGGGTGCTTGCACCACAGGGCTGCAGGAACCTCCTTTGTAACCACCTTGGACAGAAGAGGTGGGTGATCTGGGCATCTTGCCCTTGGCCTCTGAAATGGGTGGGAGCTGCCTTGTGGCATGGAGCCCTGAGTCTGTCTCTAGGTGAATTAATGTCAGAATTGAGTTAAGTTGTAGGACACCCAGCTGGTGTCTTGGACAGCTGCTTCTAGAAAGAAAAAGTCCCATATATTTGGTGTCCATGTCAGAGTGAAGTGTGGACGGATGGTAGATGAAACACACAGGCAAAAAGGACTGAGCAGGGTATACCTGCTCCCTGAGGTGTAAACTGAGATGGAAAGGAAAGCTAGGCTGCAGCCTTCAAAAGGCAGGAGTAAAGTGTTCCCGTCCAGAAGAACAGCATCTGGGAAGATCTTGCAGAAACGAGACTTGGGGAATTGAGAATGGGTAGCAAGTGGTTCTGGGTGGGGGTAGGGAATATTCAGTGATGACCATGGGAGCCGTGGTAAACTGGATTGAGTTTTCACAAGGTGAAAGGAACTTTAGGTAACACAGGAATGTAAAAGTGGCCAGGTATTATCAAATTAAATAGACAATTTAATTTTAAAATGCACTTTAAAATTAGAGCCAAATCAAAATCACAGTCAAATAGTAAGTATCTATACGAACTTTCAGATATGAGCAATGCCATTGAATGAGTGTAAATAGAACATGCTGTTACGACGATGATCATCATTAATCTGATAGTTACTTGTATACCTTAGTCTGATAGAGTGTTAGGGTGTCTACTATTGAAGACACAGTGAGCCTATTTCTAGAAAGGAAGTACAGATTGTTTAGACCTGCATATAGCAAAAACCCTTTGTTGGTGGTGATCTGGTCTTGCATTATGTCTACAGGATACCTAACCAGTGGTAGGGGCTCAGGCAGTTCCCTAGTATGTATCCAGTGCAAAAACTCAACACTGATCTGGACTAGTTGTCACAAAATCTCCCCCTGGGGAGATGGACTAGGACCTGAAATCTATAGCCTTACATGAACCTCAAGTTAACAGCTTTAAAAAAAAGTGTATGACTCAAATGCACTCAAGTAACCACCCATTTCTCAAAACATGTATTCCAATGTCTAAATGTATCATTTTTATTCCTTCCAAGAGCAGCTAATGTGAATCTTATAGCCAATTGGGGAACAAAATGGGTTATTTCAAGTTGGAGCTCACTCAATTCAAGAATACCTGCGGGGAAGGGAAAGAATGTTTGCCTGTCTACACCTCCAAGTTCTAGAGTTAGCATGAGCAGAGGCACGCAGTAAAAGAAAGCTCCACTATTTTTTACTTTGACAGTCAACACATCAGTGATATTTCTATCTCCGGGGCACCAGAAATGGTCCAGGAACTTGTGAATTCAAAGCAGTTTTTTTTCAGCCTCAACTCACTTTATCTGCCATTTTCTCTAAGGCAGAAGGAGGTAGAGAAATGCCTCCTGTAGATCTGCTGCTGCCCGATTTGTTGCCCAAGAGAACTTGTGAATGCACAAGTTAAAACTGCTTAACGTTTAGCACACTGAGTGTAGAATATAGGCATATGTACATTTTCATCAGAACAAAAGATTACATCCGCTTTCCACTGTCCCTTATGGGGGAATGACTTTTGCTTATAAAAACTCTGGAGATCGTGTAGGAGAAGGGCTAGTAGTACTAGTAGTACTTGCACTTTGTGCTGGATAACCTGTCAGTGGAGGAGCTATTCTATGCACTGGAGGATGCGTATCAGCATCTCTCACCTTCACCTTATCAGTAACACCCCCCTCCAGCCCTCTCGGATATTATCTTTCTGTTTAAAACCACTGGTCTAGATACACACACACATATGTATATGACAGTGTGGCATGTGGAATTTAATATATTCATATATAGATACACACAAATTTATATACAACCATAAAAGAGCAGAGTAGTCAGCAGTTATATAATATGGTATATGTACACTGTACATGTTTTATGGTATATGAGCACTATTATACTGTACACATTAATATTATATCAATTATATTATATTAATGCTATCATTAGATCATATAACTAATCATATTATTTAATTAATGCTATATTGTATGCATTAATATTATCTATTATCTATTATATGTAATATATAAATACAATGTGGTATTTTTCTTTTGTTTATTTTTCTTTTCCTTATTGTTTGCTTGCATAGCTCATGTTTGTAGGCATGGTCCTCTCCCCTCCTCCCTCCTACGCTTCCCCTGGTCCCCTCTCTAGTCCATTTCCTTTCTCATCCTTAGTTGTTGGTTGATGATTGGCCCGTAGGTCTCTGTGTTCTTTCTGAAGCACTGTCCTCCTGGGTGGAGTCCCGCGTTCCTGGGGGACTGCAGACCAGGCTGATCAGATCTCCATGAATAACCTCAGGGCAGGTGGCCCTTTTGAGCATGTCAGCGAACCTCCTGTTGGTCTGGTGTGTGGAGTGGCTCTCCCTATTTCTTAGCTCTGGTAACTGGCTTTGGGAAACCAATTCCCAGTCATTGGCCATGGGGGAGTTCGCCAGTGGGGACAGACCTCAGCCGGTAGTTGGTCTGGCTCACTCGTCTCTCTCAGTTCTCTGTGGGCCACTGACACCTTTTTTTTGTGCTCACATTGAAAGTGTCTCTGGGTAGGGAGTTTAGCCCCAGCAGAAATGTTGTCAATGTTCTTCCCTCTCATTCACAACCGTCTTGTGTCTTAGAATTCCAAACATGCTCTTTTTGGGCAGGTGATATGTGTGTTCAGAGCCTTTATTTCTCTGTCTTTTCCAGTATATCTGTATCTGGGTTGTTGTTTTTCTTGTTGAAGCTAAGGAGTGGCTGAGGTGGGAATGAACCAGAGGGGCACACCCCTCAAACCTGTGCCACGGTAATTTTCCAACTCCCACCTCCCCATCCTGGAGGAGGAAGGGGTGGAGCCCTGGGCCACATGGAGGTAGCCAGGTTGCCCCAGCTACCCCCAGATAGGAGCAACTTACCTACTCTCCCTGCACCCTCTTGAGCATACCTCCCCAAGGTCAAGGCCTCCCCGTCAGCCTACGGAACCACAATGTGGAATTTATGTATTATATAGTATATCAATACTGTGTTATATAGATAGTTATACTATCTATACTAGTTATACATAGTTATACTATGTATAGTATGCTATATGCTATTATTACATACACATAATATATACTAGTATATATATGTAGTATAGTAGATCATATTTGTAGTAGTGATCATATATGTAGTATAATACACTCTAACATATGATTGTAATATAAGTTAGCTACTCTATCTCACTTTGACAGATATTTATTTTTAAAACTATTTTGAGATCCACAAGGAACTCACACAACTAAACAAAAGCAAATCAAAAAGCCCAATCAAAAAATGGGGAGAAGAACTAAAAAGATACTTCTCCAAAGAGGAAATACAAATGGCCAAGAGGCACATGAAAAATTGCTCAACATCGCTAGTAATAAGGGAAATGCAAATCAAAACCACAATGAGATACCACCTTACACCAGTAAGAATGGCCCACATCCAAAGAATTGCTAGAGAGAAAGGAACACTACTACACTGATAGTGGGAATGTAAACTAGTCCAACCACTATGGAAAGCTGTGTGAAGGACCCTCAAGCTAATGAAAATGGAACTACCATTTGACCCAGCAATTGTTCTCTTGGGAATTTACCCAAAAGAGACCTCAATGTGGGTACAAAGGGACACCTGAGCTCGGATGTTTACTGCAGCACAATTTATAATTGCAAGGTCATGGAAGCAACCTAAATGCCCCCAAACGGATGACTGGATGAAAAAATGTGGTATATATACACAATGGAATATTACTCATCAATTAAAAATGACAAATTCGACAAATTTATAACAACAGGAATGTACTTAGAAGAAATCATATTAGCAGAAACAAGTCATAAAGAAAAAGACAGAAACCAAATGGTTTGACTAATATATGGGATATAGTGAAAAAATAAACAAAAGACTTGAGGAAAAGTCAAAACAAGCTAAACACCAAACTGAAGTACACAACTTTGAGCAGGAGGGAAAGGGGGGGGAGAGAAAGGAGAGGGTGGGGGGGTAAACCCCTGAGATTACAATGTTGTGAAATTTGTATATATATAAAAAACTATTTTGTCACCATAAACACTTCTGCAATGAATATACGCTGTTTCTGTAGATATGGATCAAGAGTATGTACATAGAAATATGTGATAGATATTAACCAAGATGCCTTCCAAAGACATTATACCAATTTTCACTCCCACCAACAATGCACAAGAGAAACTGTTCTACACACCCTTGCAACTCAGTGTGTTCATCAACCTTTTCCTCTTTTTTAATCCAAACAGTGATAAAATGGTCTCTTTTTATATACTCAACTGTGCTGCTGTGTTCCATTCTAGCCCAGGTATTCTTGAGACAAGAGGCTCAAATATGTATCCTTTTATGGACCTAAAGACCAGGATGGAGACTTCTGGGGGGAAATTTTGATGAAGTTCATCAGCTTTTTTTTTTTTTTTTTTGGCAGACTGAATCCAACTTACCCAAGCCACTAGGAATTACAAATGATTCTCCAGGAGAGAACCCGACCCCTGAAACTTGTGCTTACTTCAACATGCTGAAGCGTGATTTCTGGAAAGGCGCTTTGCATTCCTGTAGGCATGTACACAGTCAAGACTTTGTTATCACCCCCATGTTGTTAACCATGTGGGCGCTGAGAGGGGCTTGTCTGCTTTCATCTGGGTGCTGAATTACAAATATACATGATCAAATAAAGTCAAGACAAGAATCAAGCCTCATAAAAGTCCTGCCTACAGCATGTACCAAAAAATCCCGCAGGCCAGGGGGAGGCAGGGCTTGTGCGATTACCCAGCAGAGGTGGAAATTTCTGATGGAAACAGGGACCTCAGTGAAAACATAGCATAAAAATGAAGCCTCCTTTCCTTTGGGGGAAAAAAAAAAGGTCATTTTAATACTTTGCAAATATGAACATTGAAAACCATGGCTTCTGACCTCCAGTATTTAACCTCCTCTGTAAATTCCCAGATAAAATGGATTTTCCATCCTTGGATTTTCTGGGTTGGTCAATTTGGCTCTAACTTACACCAAGTTTTCAAGTGGTTGCATCAGACCAGAATATTCCACACTTTACCACTGCCGGAGAGAAGACAAAGCTCCATTCTTTGAGTCAGGGAACATGTATGGGGAGTCTACTGAGTGCTCGGCCCTCAGCTAGACTGGTGAAAGCTATAACAGCGAGATGCCAGCACTGTTGGCCAGATGAAAAGGAGATCATATGAAGATGAGAGGTTGGGAAGAGGGGTGTTTTAGGCAGGGCCCCAGATCCAAGAGAGGAGCACTGGGTCTATCCTGCTTGGTTAGGGCTCAACTTAACTGACCTGTGCAAGGGGCCCTGGCTCCTCTTAGCAAATCATTGAAATCTGTCTTCTGCTCACCCTGTTGGTGAAGGAGTATCCCTGCCCTAAATAGCATTAGAGGGCCAACCACATGACTTCTAATGCTGGACAGATGAGACGGGCAGCATTATGAGACACATGTGCTACCAGCCCGGGGAGGAGGGCTCTGTAGGCTCTGCAGGGCTCCATGAGGGCTTCACTCAGGAGCAGAGTGAACCAGCAGGTGGGGGAGAAAGACTTGATGGTGAAGGTGGGAGGCAGGGGATGCTCCCAGTTCCTGCCGGAGAACTGACTTGATGTGTGAAGAAGGATGTGGCCTGGCAGGGTCATAGTCCTAAGTTGATGAGTGGGTTGAAGAGCAGCTCACTGGCTGAGGGGGGCCCCAGTTAGAAGGCCCACAGGGTGAGGTCAGAGAGGGAACTCATGAACAGGGACTCAGGGAGGTGGTGACGGTCAAAGATGACAGAGCGGCGTGTGGAATTTCAGGCCTTGGATACAGCCTGTCAGCAGCCACACTCAGCATTTTCCATGGCTGTTTCATCTCAGAGGGAGTTCAGGGTCAGTTGGGAAGGCAGGGTCCACATTTCAGATGTTTGCCCCTAAACGCAAGTGTTCAATCAGCACCTGCTGTTCGGCTGCTGTGATGCCTGCTTTTCTGTCAGGTCCCCTTCTTCTGATGCCAACTTGCCAATCTGGGGAGAGTTACTGCCCCTATTTTTGGTCTACCTATTCTCGAGGTTTTGGTGAATGTGATGTGCCCCCTGGGACTGCAGGGGTAGGCAAGTGATCCCAAAGGGACCACTTGGGATATACCACCCTGGGCGCGGAGCAAGACAAATGACCGTGGTCAGCCTCAACTTCTGGAATTTTGCTAATAAAAAGTGGAAAACAAATACCAAGACTGGGTGGCCCACAGGCCACAGAAGTTTATTTCTCATTGTTCTGGAGGCTGGAAGGCTGAGACGAAGGCACAAGCAGATGCAGGGGCTGGTGAGAGCTGGCTTCCTGGATCCTGGCTGACTTTCTCACTGTCCCCATAGGGCTGGAGGGGTTAGAGAGCTCTGTCTCACTTTACAGGACATGAATCCCACCCTCGTGGCTCCACCATCAGGACTGAATCACCTCTCAAAGGCTCCACCTTCTAATGCCATCACACTGGGGATTAGATTTCACCACATGCATTGGGAGGGGAAATACAAACATTTGGTCTAAGGCAGGGTTGGCTAAATTGGAAAATGTGAGCCCAGAGCTGCTGCAAGTCCAGATGCAGACAGGAAGTGCCTGCCTGGGATAGAGAGACAGAGAGACAGAGAGAGACAGAGAGACAGAGAGAGAGACAGAGAGAGACAGAGACAGAAACAGAGAGACAGAGAGAGACAGCGAGAAGACAGAGAGACAGAAAGAGACAGAGAAAGAGAGAGAGAGAGAGAGAGAGAGAGAGAGAGAGAGAGAGAGAGAGAGAGAGAGAGAAAGAGAGAGAAACAGACACAGTCTCAGGCAGAAAGAACAAAGAGTTTCCAAGATGGAACTGTGATTATTTTAATTGGGGGATCCTGCTGGTTTGGTAGCCATTGGAGGGTGTTTGTCATCATCATTTACCTATGTAGGGAAACAATGGAAAAAACTCACCAACGTGTTAGTAATGGACGTTCCCTCTCTGTTCGCACATGAGGCACTTGTTCATCAGTCAGTGGTGTTTTTAGATGCAAAGGGCAGAAACCAAAGGCAAAGCAATGCAAGCTAAAACATTCAAGGGGGAACTGACCAACCTGTTGAAAGGTTCAGGGCTATTTCCAGTTCCAGCTGCTGCATTGGTAGCTCCACCAACACATTCTATTATCTCCTAGGCAGGAAAAGTGAGGTTTGGAGAAGTCGAGCTACCTGCCTAAAGTCACATCCAGGGAAAAGGGAGAGATGTGATTTTTTAAAAATATTAAATTATTTATGTATAAATTTCACTTCGTTGTGATCTCTGGGGTTCACCCCCCCTCCGACCGTTCCTACCCTGTCACGCCCCCCTCCCCCTGAGTTGTGTACTTTAATTTGGTTGTTGACTTGTTTTGACTTTTCTTCATGGCTTTTTGTTTGTCTTTCCCATGTCCCATCTAGTAGTTAAACCATTTGGTTTCTTTTTCTTTTTGACTTGTTTCGGCTAATATGATTTCTTCTAAGTCCATCCATGTTATCATAAAATCGTCCAATTTTTTTGTCGTATTTAATTGATGAGTAATATTCCATTGTGTATATATACCATATATTTTTCATCCAGTCATCCGTTTTGGGACATTTGGGTTGTTTGCATGTCCTTGCAATTATAAATTGTGCTGCAGTAAACATCCGAGCACAGGTGTCCCTCTGTAAAAGCACTGAAGTCTCCTTAGGATAGATTTCCAAGAGAGCAATTGCTGGGTCAAATGGTAGTTCCATTTTCATTAATTTGAGGGTCCTCCACACAGCTTTCCATAGAGACTGGACCAGTTTACATTCCCACCAGCAATGTAAAAGTGTTCCTTTCTCTCCACATCCACATCAGCACTTGTTGTTACCCCTTTTAAGGATGTGGGCCATTCTTGCTGGTATAAGGTGGTATCTCATTGTGGTTTTGATTTGCCTTTCCCTTGTTGCTAGTGACATTGAGCAATTCTTCATGTGCCTGTTGGCCATTTGTATTTCCTCTTTGGAGAAGTGTCTTTTTAGTTCTCCCCATTTTTTGATTGGGCTTCTTGCTTTGCTTTTGTTTAGTTTTGTGAGTTCCTTGTGGATCTTCATTATTAAACTCTAAAAAATATGGAATGTTTCATGAATTTGTGCGTCATCCTTGCACAGGGATCATGCTAATCTTCTCTGTATCATTCCACTTTTAGTATATGTGCTGCCAAAGTGAGCGAGAGATATGATTTTAACAAAGCATCATTTGTCTCCAGAATGTGTAGCCTTACATTTTCACTGGCTCCTGGATTCATCCCAAACTCTGACATCCTCAAATTCTGAGGGATGCCAGTGCCTGTTAAGTTCTAAGTTAATATGTGGGGGGCCATTCATATTAAATGGCCATCACAGAGAGACCTGATCGTGACTCTGGATCAAAACTTGAGGGATATAGAGCCAGAATGAGGTCTAAATGTGTAGCCAGGACTAGGTCTATATAGACACAGAGCAAGAACTAGTTCTAAATGGAAATAGAGCAGGAAGCATAGGTCTAAACGGACAACCTGATAGACATGGCAGAGTCTGGTAGTGCCTGGATGAATTTTGAAAGAAAATATTAAAGGACAACAAGGACAGTTTCCAGTCTTCAGAAGAAAGCTTCATGACAAAGCTGCACTGCAACGGGGACAGTAGACAGAGGCACGGAACTTGTGCAAGGGCCGGGTGCTGAGGGACTGTGTGAAGTACAGCCCCGCTTTGGATGGAATACAAAAAAGTAAAAGGAAAATAAATTCAAGGTTTGGAATTACTGTAATTGACATGCGAATGCATTGTCAGTTGTGGAGAGACCACAAAGTCTGAATAAAACTTGAGGGAAAGGAGAAAAAATACAATACAACAAAATGACAACATATAATAGAAACTGAAAGACTTATTTGAAGTTTGATTGTGTAAAACATCCAGCTGTCAGAGATTCAGTTTCTTATATGTGTAACATTATTTAATCTTGATGTAGACTTTGACATGTAAGAATATAAACTGAGCAAAGGAAAGGTCTTTTATCCCCTTCTTTGAGAACCTGAATTCATCCTTTTCATCATCAGGCATTCAAGAATAAAAAGCCTGTGTGATATTCAAATAAGAAAAGTGAAAACATTTTTAACACCTGAACAAGATGTAATAGGCGTTGTTAGAAGTTGTGTGTGTGTTATGGGATTTTAGGAACTCCACAATGCAGAGGGGGGCTCCATTACTTAGTGCAGTAACTAGAAACATTTTGTTTTTTTCCCAATTCAGAACACTAGCTACCTCCAAACATTTGTTCTTAGATGCATTTTGCCTGCAGTTTGGAATGTATTGTCAAAAGGCTTCATACCACTTATCTTAACTCCGCAGAAAGGGGTTTTCTTTGGGTGGGGGGAAGGGATATTAAAGAGAATAGTAAAATATTTTATCACTTAAAAATTTTTTTTATCTTGAAATAATTTGACTTGCCCAAAGCTGAAAAAGTAGTATGGACAAGTCCCCAATTTCCTAGAATGCTATCATCTTACCTATGGACAGAATAATGATTGAAATGAAGTTAACACTGATGTTATACTCTAGCTGAAGAACTTATTCAGATGTCACCTGCTTTCTCACCACAGGGGCCAGTCCAGGGTTACAGTTAGTTGTGCACATGTTCTTTCTGGTCTCCGATCTGTGATAGTGCCTCCGACTTCCCTCGCTTGCACCATCTGGGCACTTTTGACAAGTACCGCTCAGTTGTTTTGTAGAATGGTCTCTCCATCTGCATCATAGCCACACTCAGGTGATATGGTTCATCAGGGTTGTGGGAGAAGGGAAGTTCCCTTCTCCTTGATCACATCGGGGGCATACATGATGAAAGTATACTGGGTTACTAGTGATGCTAGTCTGAAGGTTTTTCTGCTGTCTTCTTTATTGAGAATTAAAACATATTTTGTCACATTAAATTTCTTTTTGTAGGTAATAACTATCTTGAGGGAGCTACTTTGAGACTATGTAAAGGTCCTGCTTCTCACCATTGTTTCGCCTACTATCTTTGCATCTGGGGACATTTTTTGCCTGCAGTGTTATTAACTGGAGTGTTCACTTAATGGAGGTTTTTGTATTGCTGTCATTTCTTCTACATTTTTAAATGGTAAGTCTCCTCTAAGCAAGATGTGTATCTTCTCTTATTTTTGTATTTATTTAATCATTTATACCAGAATGGGTACAAGGATATTTATTTTACTTTTATGGTTATAAACCAATCATGCATTATTTATTTTTTGCTCAGATTGTTCTGACTTTGACCACAGGTAGCTCTCCTAGGCTGATTCCTATGTCCCTTTAACATGCCCCCTTCTTTATATGGGCACTTCCTTGCTCTCTGGCAACGCATATTCATGTAGTTTTTTTCTATCCCAGTACTGAAATTAATCATCTCTCTGAAGAGCCCTGGTTCTCCTTGTTGGAAAACGGCATTTGGATCCGGTGTTTATCACAGAACTTGCAACAGGAAAGGAATGTATAGAAGATCTTTCTTCTGCATATATATGAGTGATTTTTTAACTCTAAAGCGCTTGCATTATGTGGTACAAAGGGATTTTGTTTTTATTTTTAGGTCCAAGATAAAAATGTGGAATTTTTAGTTTCAGTGTCAGATTGAAAGTAAATAACTTTGCAAGGTGTAGTTTCTCTCATAGGTGATATTGATCAAGAAGAATTAAGTTCTTACACAAAGTTAAACTTGATGACCACACTCCTTGGGGCAATACATCCAAAACCTTTTAATTTTTAGTTATTTACAGTGGCATGAGATTGAGACATCATGAAAAAATGGATTGAAACCCTTTGTCTGATTTACACCATAGTTTAAGGCTCTTTTAAAAAAAAAAAACCCTAATTACTTACTTATACTACTTTTCCCTGGTCCTCGTGAACTTATAGCCTCTAGGATTCCACTTTTTTTTTTTTTTTAACATCTATCCTTCTCTTCCTCATTTTTCTGCTCCATGACTCGGTTGCCCTCCTCTGCTCTGCTTCACAAGTCTTCAATTCCTTCTCCTGGAAACTGTCCATTCTCATTTAGTTGTATCTTTCTCCAACTCATGGACGCTAAGTCTGCACCACAGGCTCCTCAACTTCAGCAAGAGCAGAACAGAGCACACCCTATCTTCCTCTCCAGAAACCTGTCTCCTCCTTCAGGCTTCTCCACTTAGAAGATGTGCCCAGTACCTACCCAGGAACCAGAACCCAGAGCCTGGGGGCAACTGAGTCTTCTCTAGCCCCTAGGCCCAGATTAAATGGTCCGTGATGGGTCAAGTCTGCTTTCTAGCTCTGTTTTGCTGCTTTTCCTTTATTATTAGGCAACTGTCTCCCTTTCCCTTTACTATTAGGCAACTGTCTCCAGTCAGGTCCTTTTCCTTCATTATTTCAGTCACCATTTATTTCAAATGGATCTTTGGAAAAACAGACCCCCAAATAAGGATTTTGGTGCAGGCATTTATTTGGAAGATGACTCAGTAAAGTGCTGGGAGGGAGAGGGGAAAGGAGACAGGACACGTGTGCTAATGAACAGATCATCAATCACTGTGGGCAAGAGGGCCTAACCACTGGGACCCTACACCCACCGCAGAGACTTGCAGGAACATGCCTAAGAATTGTCTTCCAGAGGCATGAGGAAGAGAAGGTATCTGTATACGTATCTGACCCCTCCCCTGGGGCCAGAGCATGTACTCAACAGACATGCAGGAAGCCATCAGGATGTGTGGGGACAGTCTATGGAGCTCTCTGGGGATGGGAAGTGAGGTCTCCACACCACCAGTGCCTGCTTCCTCTCACCCTCCCCCAATTACTGCCCTAAGTGACCCTCCCTAAAATACACAATAGGTTAAGTGATTTCTCTGCTCAAAATCTGTCAGTGGCTTCCTGCTGCCCTCAGAAAGGAATTCGAATGAACTTGAGGTGCTTGGGCTCCACAGCATCTCACACATCCTCTTGCCCTGTCTCCCACCACTTTCCAGCTCAGAAGTCAGGTTCCTGGCAAGTCTAGTCACTGCGTTTTGTCTCAAGTCACACACCAGGGGGTCTCTGCACACAGCAGTCCCTCAGCCTAAAGGCTGCTCCTATTTAATCAGCATTGGTTTGCTTGCCAGGCATTGTGCTAAACGTGGTGAATCAGTAAGGAATAAATCACAGTTCTTTTTTACAAGGGGCTTCCTCTCTAAGGGGAGGAGACAAAAAGAAATACTGCACCTACACCACCATCTTTGAAATGGTGTTGCCCCAGTGGAGGCATGATAGGTGGGTAGGAAGGGGTTTGCCCTGTGGACAGGAGGAAAATGGCCTGTCCGTGTAAACCTTCTTAGATTTCTGGGTGGGGTGGTAATGTGTCCGGTGGAAAGAGGTGAAGGAGGGCAAAGCTGGGCAGGGGTTCCTGCTGCTTAGGTTGCCCAGGCTTTAATCTTCAGATCCAGACATAATGATCCCTATCTCATCCTTCTAGGAGGCATTCGAGTGTCATTCTGGAACTGCCTTGTGTAGATTTCTGTCTTCCCTTACTTCCTAGGATACTAACCTCCAGTGCCCTAGCAAACACCCTTTCTCGGCAGCTGTCAGGCTGACTTGTTTTAAGGTTATCTTATCCCCCATGGTTGCCAGTCCCATTCAAGAAAGGGCCACGCTTCCTTACTGGTGTATTTCAGTACCCAGCACAAAGTTCAGTTCAGATACACTGAAACTGAAACCCTCAAAACTCAACCCCTGAGTGCTGAGGGGCCAGACAGAATAGAAGCACTGACAGATGCTGCTCCTTAGATGCTCCCTCTGAACCCCAGGCACAAACAGGTCTCAGCATGTGGCTGACCACAAGTTGGGCACCGGAAGTTGCTGGAGACAAGTCTTCAGGTGCATGAGATCTGAACAGAGGCTGATGTCCTAAGTTCGGTTAAATTACAAATAACAGTGATTATGCTTTGCTGATGTAGTTTAGAATAGCTGCGTTCTAGAATTTTTAAATTTTCTTCCTTCCTCTTTCTCTTTCTTCCCTTCCTTTAACCACTCCCTGAAATTCTTGGACAGGGGCTTCGATATGCAGGGAGTGTTGGGGAGAGAGATGCTCTTTTTTCTGCTCTGGCTTTCTGCAGCACCAACAGTGAGTAGGGGAGTGGGCAGTTAAGGCTGAGTCCTCTGTGACCCAAGGCTTCCGCAAGGGTGGCAGGTGAGGTGGGACAGTGAGCGCTTGAAAACCTCTCAACACCCAGTTCCCATTGTCTCTCTTCTCCTTCCAGAGTGAAGGTGAAGTGGGAATGAGGCAGCCGTTGCACACCCTCTCCCCACCTCACACTCTGGATTTTGAAGGGAAAAATATCAACTTATTCTACTTTCCCGGAGCAGAGAAGCCAAATCCAGCTGGCTCTGCAGCTTCTGGCAGGTTAAAAAGCAGGCATTCCCACATGACTTGCTGATTTATATCAAATTTTAACATGGTTTAAAAATCTCCCTGCAGTCCCCGGCCGATGGCTTGTCTGCACACATTGTGAGGCCCTGAACAGACCTTCAGGTTTATTTTCCAGTGCATGCTGTTTATGTGTTGCTTTTGTGTGGATTCTCCTTAACACATTGCCTGGTCCTTGAGGGAGGAAACCCGACAGCCTCTAGCTTCCTCTGTAACCTCCCAGTTCCTCTGCCCTCAGCCTCAGCGCATCTGCTCACCCACCGGACTCACTCAGCCCTGCTATGGCACTGAATCGCTCATTTGTAACTATTTGGCTTTGTGTCCACTGCACAGGCACTTCTAGGTGCGGTGCGGACATAGACAGGATGTAGCCGAGAAGTCGGACAAAAACCACTAGAGGCCAACAGCCTTCAGGATGCAAGTACCCGACAAAGGCTCAGCCTCCAAAGCCCCCCAGCCCTTGCCCAAACCCACCCCTTCAAAACTGAAGGTCTGTCCAAAGTGCATCTGGAAAAGGCAGGATGCAGAGTGGTTGGGAGTTCAAGTCCGCAGTGGCCTCCTCTTAAGCTCTGTGACCCCAACAAGTCACATCAGAGCCCAACTTCCCTTTCCCTCTTCCGTAAAATGGGAACAGAAACTGAACGCAGGGCATGGGGAGGGTGCATGGAACCCAGGAGGCTCCTATGCGACGTGTCCAGCACTCAGCCCAGCACCCTAGGCCAGCAGGTTAACTAGCCACCACCCAGAGCCAAGGAGGTGGCGTCTCTCCTGGGGCCTGTGGAGGTTGGCTGGCCATCCCTAGGGGGTCGCCCGCCTTCCAGGCCCCCGCAGCTCCTTCTCCCCGGGGGTCCGAGCCCGAGCCACCGCGGCGCGCCAGGGCCGGCTTCCCACCGCGCTGCCCACTAGGCAGGCCTGGCCGCCGGCCCGGCGCGAGCACAGGTGCGGCCCGGACCGCAACCAGAGCGGGCGCGGGCGTGACGAGCTGAGGTCTGCGGTGGCCAGGCGCGCCGCGGCGCGGGGAGCCGGCCGCGGCCTCCGCGGGGAGTGTCTGCCCGCCCCGCCCCCGGCGCCCGGGTGGGCTGGACCCGCGGCCACGCGCCGCTCGGTAAGGCGGTCGCGGCCGCGGCCCCGCGGGCTGGTCCCGGAGGCGGCGCCGGGGGCGGCGAGGGGCGGCCGCGCGCGACGCCGCCGGGCCGCCCCGCCCTGGGAGGCGCCCAAGTCCTCATCAAGTGACCATATCCCTTCCAGGAGAACACGGTCCTTCAGAGGGAAGCGAGCTCCAGCCTGCAGCCCCGGCGCCAAACCGCCGTCATCTCCTTCCTGTGCCGGGTGATCCGTCTCCTCACCCACCCGGAAAACATAGTCCGCCCCCCACGTCCTTGCGGAGCAGCGCCCGCTGCCTGGGCGTGAGAGGCGGCCCGCACCCTCGTCTTTCCCAGGCCAAGAGCTCTAGGACCCAGTGAGAGGCTGAGTCAGCCCGGAGAAGAACCCTGACTGCAGAAGGGAGAAAGGCCGCCCAGGGCCAGGGAGGGCGGAGGCGAGGCTGGCGGAGGGACACCGGGCGCCGCCGGCGCAGTGCGCACGCGCGCGCCGGAACGAGTTCCGGTCTGGCCGGGGCCCGGCTCCTAAAAATAGCCCCGGTGTGGGGATCCGTGCGCGGGTGTCCCGGCGAGTCCGGGGCTGAAGGAGGCGGCTCCGGGCGGCGCGGCGCGCTGGTGGTGGGCCCGGGCGGCGGCGTGTGTGCGCCCGTCAGCTTCGCCGGAGACACGGTGAGGGCCGCGTTCCAGGGTCCGGCGGGGCCGCGGGGGGCGGTGTCCCGACGCGGGGTCTGGGTAGGGGCTGGGGGGCCTTGGGGCGGGGGGCGGCGCCGCTGTGGCGGGGCGTCCGCGGGGCCCGGGGGACTCCAGGACGGGGCCGCGTCCGGGTGGCGCGCGGCGCGGCGCGACGCGGGGCTGGGGTCGCGGGGACTCGGCGAGCGGTGGTCGCGTCGGGGTCGGCGCCGAGGGGCGCGGCGCGGGCGGAGGTGGGGGCGGGGTGTCCTGAGGGCAGACCCGGGGGGCTCCCCGGGGGCGGCGGGCAGCGCGGCCGCTGGGGCTGGGCGCGCACGACGTTTGTCACCGGGGTCGGTGGTGGCCGTCGCCTCCTTGAAAGTTGAAGGAGTTCCCCGGGGGCCGGGAGTCTCTCCGGGGCGGAACGCTCGAGGGCCCTGGCCTTCCCTTACACCGGGTCGTCCGGTCACCCCGAAGGGATGGACCCCTTCTGTGGGGGGACTTGAAGAAGTTCCCCCACTTGTGCTTGGTAAGCTTGGTCTAACGGGGCGGAATATTTCGATCCCATCTCCGTGTGTGTGTGTGTGTGTGTATGTGTGTGGGGGGGATTGGGGAGGCGTCGGGTTGGTTTCGGGGACGGACCAGGGAGGTGACCCGGGCCCGGGGCGTCTAGGGGTGCCATCGCCCGGTTGTGCAGGGAAGGGTCTTGCGCAAGGAGGAACCCCTGAGACCGCTGATCGCTGCCCCCCTGGCACCCTTGTACTTCCCGGGACCCGGGGACGGTTTGTGTGATAAAAACTTTGCCTCTGGCTCATCTCTTTGCATCGAGGATGAAGCTAGTAGGGGAGAGAGTGCAAGCAAGTTTGGAGAAGGTGAGCATTTCTAGAGTTAGGAAACCAAGCATCCCCCCCCCTCCCCCAGGAAAGGAGTCACTCTAAAATGCGCCTCGGACCTGAAGGGTGGTGATTCCTGAGATAGAAATCGTGCGTCCTGCCCTTATCCGGCAGGGAACCATCTATTAGATGGGAGAATAGCAACTTCGTGTAAAACCTGCATTTTCGTTTATAGAAAGATTTGGGGTTCTAATAGATACGCAGTGAAAAGGCCTGCTGTGATAGGCTATTAGTAGTCACTGTGATTTTTAAATACTGTCCAGAAAATTTCAAGCGTTTTACCACAGCATGTTATCCTTGGGGGTCTTGTGTCATCTATTGCTATATGAAGACAAATTTTTCTAGAGCTGCATTTAAGTGTGCATTAAACAAGAGTACTTTCCCTTTAAGAATCCAGCTGTGTTGTTTTGGCTACTGACAAGTAATCCAGTTGTCAGTTTTAAAATCTGTTACTTTGGCAGTACTTGAGCAGTCAGTGGAATAGGTAAACAAAATAGCTTTAAAAAAATTTTTTTTAAACAAATAACATTTTAATATGAGTTTAGGAAATGAGGATCAAATAGTGCTATTCTGGCTTTTTCATTTACTTTTTAAGATATTTTTTTGAAGAGCTTAGTCTTTAGTCTTCCTGTGAATGACAACTTTAGTTTCAGGAAGAAAGTAAAATGTGATTTTTCACTGAAGAGATGCCAATTTCAAATAGACTTCATAGCAAATATAATGAGCCTATGCTTTGTATCACGTAAATGTTGTTATTATGTATGATGCACTGATTGATTATAGAATTGCTTTTGATTCTTGGTGATTAATTGTAAAAAGTTGTGTTAAAATGATGGAACTACTCTGAAGGACTAGTGGTTGCAAATACTTTGTGGATTCAGTTTTTAGATTAACAATTCTGTAGGAAAAGTGCTCCCACTAGAACCTTATACAGTCAACATGTGAAGTTACAGTGACCTCTTTAAACAATTATTTGCTTGTCTGTTTCATTTAATTCACATTGACTCCATGTATAAAACTACAGTTTTATTCCCATTGGAACAAAGGTGATAAAATTATATTTAGCTCTTCAAATAACTTCTCAGTAGAGTTTTTAAAAAATTAAATTATTGAGGAGAGTGAGTGGTATGGGAAAACTGTTCAGTGGGGGGAGGGGGGGGTAGCTCTTTCTGGTTAATACTAAAAATTGTTATGTCACCAGGTTGAGCTATGGTTTGAGAATACTCTTCTGTCAATTCCTGGTGTTTGTATTTCCTTAATGGGAATTTGTGACAGATTTTTTTGTAAAAACAATGGAAAATCTTAAGACGAGTTTTTTGAGTGATGTTTCAAGGCAGTTGTGCATAGTTTTGCCTTTCCCATTGAGAATGCAATGCAGATGCTCCTATTTCAAAAAATTGGGACAATTGTGATGTTAATCATTGTTTGATTACTAAGAAAGAAATACAGAAAGTATTCTGAAGGTGGTTGAGTAATTATGAACATGTTTCTTAGAACATGATTTTGAAGTTTGAAATAGTTTAATTCTTTTTAGTGGATTTGTGTTCTGATTTAGGAGGAAGCCTCAAGTACATTTATTAGTGGAGAGCTGGGTATTTGTGAGTCCAGTGCTGGAAAACCATCTTCCCTCCCCTCCCTTAGATGCATGCAAGAGGAATTTAACATGATATGTAATCTTCATAATATGTCTAATTTTTTAGACATTTCTAATTTCATGAAACCTATTTTTTTGAATCAGCTCATGCTACCATTTTGTTGTTTTGGAAGATACACGCCCGGTACCATTAGTATTAATGTTACCAAGTTTGACCAGCTTTTTCTTGTATTAATAATGGGTTAATGAAAACTCAGCCTTGTGGATTGAATGGTCAGGTTTGCTTTTCTCCCATGTTAGAAAGAAAATCTGAGAATATTCTTAGTGAATATTCTTAGTGAGAAGTGAATGATCTCAAATGTTTAATAAGAGAAGTGTTAAGTGTGGAAAAGCAAATCTGTCTTCCAGTTACGTAGCTCCTGCAGAAGAACTCTTAAGGCATGGAGCTGATATGCAAGCCCTCTTAAAGAAAAGCTGCTCGACTTAGTCATAAGATCTTGATTCAGCTCCTCCTCTGACAGAGTTATGAGACAGCTTCTGTAAAATGGGAAGGAATCACACTAACTGCTCTGTGGAATTATTAAATTAAATGAACTAATGGGTGTGAAAGTTCCTAGCACACTGCCTCTATCTTAATGTACCTGGTGTGTATATTATGTGATCTTTCATGCCTACCTCTATATCGCTTCCTTCCTGTAAAGTTATAGATATGTAGCTGCCTACACTTGTATGTTTAGTGTGTGTCCAAAAGAACTTCATATATTGTGTAAATACAGAAGAATGTATTTGGGATAAAATAGACCTTTATCTTAAGGTCATTGTCAAATTATACATAAAATGCTTAGTGGACTAAGGAATTCTGTTAGGATTTTAGGTTTTCGATATGCAGCCATTGTTTGATTCTAACCTTCATTCTCTCCCCAATATTTAAAAAGATTAGATTTAAATGTTTCTTGAACATGGTTTTGTGTGTGTGTGTGTGTGTGTGTGTGAAATGTCTTAATTTTTATCTGTTATAGTTGTCTACAAGATAGAGAATTTAAAATTTGAAATTAAAAAAAATTTTTATAACTTACCTAGAATGGGTTTATTTTTAAAAAGATTTTATTTTTTAGTAAGTAATCTGGTATTCTTTATAATTTACTTAGCCTGCTCTATAGAACTAAAGGATTTTACTGTGTATGTCTTCTGTATATATACTTTATCTGTGTACTCTATAGTGAGTGAATCTGGTATCCAGTTTATTATAATTAAAAGTAAAAGCTCATTTGTTAATAATAATAACATTAATAATAACATAATAATAATTCATTTGGTAATAATCCCATGCATACCATTGGATATATTTTGGGACATATTTAATGAAGACTTTTTATATGGATTGTTATTTACTGATTTTAAAGTAATCTTATTGATTACTTTATATTAAACTTATTTTTAAAAGCATAAGTAGTATGTTTGTCTTTGTAATCACTTCATAATCCCATAAATCACAGATATTAAAAAAAATAGCTCATTCATGAGGTGGTGTACCAAATATTTGAACATTGGTGTATGACAGCAGTTAATTTACTTTTTATCAGTATAAGAAATGATGTTCCTGAAAGTTTGGGAAATTGTTAACATGGTTGAGAAAGAGTAGTTGATCAGACTTCTAATGTCAACCAAGGTACATATTTTTGTGGTTACTTTGAACTAGTACAGATTTTATTTTCTTATTTACCCATGAGATAAGTATTTATGTTCTTAAAAAAAAAAAAGCAACTGTTAATGAAATTACATACCTTGAGAAATACTTTGATAGTGGATGGAAGTGCATGAACTGTATCTTTTTACTGGCTGTTTTTGTTAGGCGTAACATGCATGTACAGATTGATTTGGAGTAATTTGTGGCAGGAGTTGTGACTGGTGGAACAGAGATACTCTTCATTTAACTTGAGAAAATAACTTGCAACTGTTTTTATTAAATCAAGGTGTTCTTTGCTTGACTGTGTTTGTCTGTCTCTCCTCTTAACCCTAGCAATCAAACTTTATATAGACCAGAATTGTCTTCTCAGATAGAAGTGCCACTCTTTTAAGAAAAACTTTTGAAGGAATATACAATCAGCAGAGCAGTAATGTTAAGATAAGAGTTTGGCCTCTAGAATCAGACTAGAATCAGAATACCCACCGCAACACTTTGTGTTCTTTGATAAATTCTCAGCCTTCTTTAGAATACTGATTATAATACTATCTGCATTAGAATTGTTAAGAGGATGAAATAGGATGTGTATTATTAAACCTTTTGTGCAATGTCAGTGCCTGATGTGCGATTATTTCTCTCCTTAATATTACTATCATTGCTATTACAGTTATTGCCATTAGTAGTCATGTTCCACTTAATTTTCAATCCTATCTCTCCAGATACATTGTCAACCACTATCCTCCTGTTTTTATGACCTGATTAAGGCCATCTGTTTGGTCTTCACTGAAAAGGTCCTGTTTTTTCATTCTGATGACTCCCACTATCCCAGAATTTTCTTGTATTTGATATCCACTTGGAAATCTGGTTGGAATCTCAAGCATAAGATTAGCTGTGTGATTAAAATACAGCTGTTAATTCCTCCTCTCAAACCTTTATCATCTTTTCTCCCTCTTCTTCTGCCTCATCTTCTGCCCCCAAACCTAGTGTGTCTGTTGGCTTTCCCCATCTCATAAGTCTTTGGCTTGAGTTTTGGCAGTACTTTAGCCCAGAATTTAAGTTACCATTCTTGATTCTTTTCTCTCAAATCCAGTCCACCCATAAATTCTGTTGTGTCTTCAGAATTTATCTAGAGCCAGTCTACCCTTCCTAATCTTCATCATCTTCACCGCCACTTACTCATTTCAGGGCATCGTTATCTCTTGTCTGATTCACTGCAATAGCTTCCTAACTGAATTTCTTGTTTCTTTTCTTGGTGCTTCACAAATTCTTATTTACACAACTGCATTAGGGATCATTTTCAGAGCCTAAATCATGTTTCTCTGCTTAAAATTTTCCAATGACTTCTTATTCCTCTTGAAACAAAGCTTGTTCTCCTTTGCCTGGCCTGAATAGCCCTGGGTGATTTTTCTCCTCATCTTTCTTCCCCTCATTCATGGGAGGTCAGCAGCAAGGGCCTCTCAGTATTCTTTAAACTCTCTGTGTTCTTTCCTATTTTAAGGGCTTTTGCACTTTTTGTACTAATTTGCTTGAGATGCTCTTTGTAAGACTGGCGTGGCCAAACCATTTGGAACTTGACCTAAAACTCGCTTGTTTGCTCAGACCATCCTGTTTAATGTTATACTTCATTGTTACTCTCTCATGCATCTTGTTTATTTTCCTGGAGACACTTAAACTAATGTGTACCATATCTTTTTTTGTTTAGATATTGATTTATTCATTGCTTTTCTTCATTACTTGAGTGTAAACTCCATGAAGGCAGAGTCCTTGTTTGTCTTGTTGACAGCTGAGTCCACAGGCATTAGCACACTGCTGGCTCTTCCAAGACAGTAACTGTGTTTGAGCCGATGCTTTGTGTCTTTGTTCATGCTTTCGTAAAGATTGGATGCTTCCTTGGTGATATACATATTGAACTATTACCCTTAAGTGGTAGCATAATTGTCATCTGTGAAACTCATTTTTATCTCTGGATAAAGTTTTTCTCCTTTACTGTTAATATACATTTATAGAGGAAAACCTATTTTAGAACATTTAGAGTGTTGTAATTGATGTCACTCTGCTAGGCTGGATTTTTGTATTAAGACTATTTCCTACTTTTTGTTTGTTCAGTACTCAGTAATCTATTAAGATACAAAATGAATATTTACCTAATGTTGATGGGAAATCATCCTAATCAATTCATAGGACCAACTACAAATCTTTTTTTTTTTTTAAAACCAAGTTAGACTTTAAAAATTATAGGGATACGTTTCAAATTCTGTTTTCTATACATACTATGCATACTTATGTTTTATATACACACTAATAACATCAGAATTCTGGGTCAGGGCAGAAGTTGCTGAGGACAAGTGACATTTTCTAAGATTTCATTTTGCCTTGTTGTAAGCAGCCATCTTATCTGAGGACTGTGTTTCTGGTTTGATGTGTATGTCTCTGTAAAATGTAGAAATTATAATTACTTGTTAGTTGTTCCTTACTAACCATCATCTCAGTTTCTTCTGTCCAGCTTATCAACTAATTTCATGTTGTTTTGGGAAAACTAGAGAATGGAACACTGTGCACTTAATCATAGTGTCTGTGAAATACACTAGTAATTGAACTGTTGCTAAGGAAGATTTGTGACAGTGATTCTCTGACCTGACTTGAGGAACCTGACCACTATTTGTAACAGTGAAAATTGTTACAGATTTTAAATAGCTGATTTGTAAATGAACTTTTGTAACATATGCTATTTGCAAGTTGAGGACTACTTTAGCAAAATGTTCATTTTGATACTGAAAATCTCTTGATGGTGTTACATTTAATTTGACATAGATTATGAAAGGAAAGGGAAAGAAGAATCTAGGAGTTAAGATTTTGTTTTTTAAAAAGTGACTCAGTTTCCCCAAAATAATTATGCTTAAAGGTGATTCAGGTCTTATTTTTTTTTTTAATCTTTTTGTTTTGGGAAAAAACTTAGTTGTAAGAAGAGTAGTGGGAACACCATATACCTGTCACCTAGAGTCTACTATTAACATTTGACACAATTTTATTATTTTCTTGTAGCACAACCCAACAGTCTGTAAACAGAAACTGCTATTTCATTTTATAAATGATTTAAGGTTCCTTGACTCCTTGATTACATATTCCTGAGTATGCCAAAGATGCAAGTTTATAGAGTCAGAAGCATATCATCTGAGGCAAAACATCACATATGCCCACAAGGTTTGCATGGAAACTACATTAATGCACTATGTGCCTTGCTGACAAGGAGACCACATGTTAAACATATAATATCACTGAGTATATGAATTGTAATAGCAGAAATCTACTGTCTGTATATTTTTTCCTCCTCCCCTGTCTCCTTTTTCCTCTTTTTCTTTCTTGTCCTATTATAATAATGTTTACTTTGAGCCATTTGAGAGTAGGCTGCACACATTATGATCCTTTACCCCTAAATGCTTCAGTTGATAACCTTTTAAGAACATATTCGTATATAAATGCTTCAGTTGATAACCTTTTAAGGACATATTTGTATATAAATGCTTCAATTGATAGCCTCTTAAGTACATATTCGTATATTACTACAGTATGATGGACTCAAGAAATTTAATATTGATACTGAAATATATAGGCCATGTTGGAAGGTCTTTAGTTTTGCCAGTAATATTACTTAATACCATTTTTCTATTACAGTATTATTGCATTTTAATTATCTTACCTCTTTTCCTTTAATCTGAAACAGTCCTGTTTTCTTTTTTCAGATAGTCATAATTTTGAATAGTACAGGCCTTTTGTTTGTAGGATGTCTGTGGGTTTGGGTTTGTCATACTGCCTTTTGTGGTTTGATTCAGATTACAAGTTTTGGGCAGGAATACCAGGTAAGTGATGACATATCTTGTGCATCATAACAGAAGGTGATATGTTGTCAGTTTGTTGGTGATATTTACTTGGATCGCTTAATTAAGGTTTGCATGCCAGCTTTCTCCATGTAAAAATTACCATTGCTCTCTCTGTTATTGTTGAATAACCTGTGGGGAGACAGTTTGAAACTGTAAATAATTGTCTTTCAACAACTTTCACTTGATTTTAGCATTCATTGATATTTCTTGTCTGAAAGAATGAGGCAGGTCGTTTCTACGCAGTCTTCCAAAATGGTGCCTTTCTATATATATGTATTTTTTTTTTGCAATAGTTTGAGTTGGCACTCTGTTTTATTGTAAAGGATTATTTGCATTTATTTAAAATCAATATAAATTCAGATAAGTTGGTTATAATCTATTGTCTGCCAATACTCATTTTGATGTTTCAAATTAATTGAGATTTGGTAAGTGAAAGCATGATTTTAATTTAACTCGTTGAATGACATGCTCCTATCATTTTGGGAGCACTTACTTTTGGAACAGTAGTAAGATATTTCAGGCTCATCTTTGATTTTTCCATTTCTCTTCAGAGCCACTTATTCAAGGAGTCCTGGTTTCTTTTACTGGGTAGGAGCATTTAGAACTGGAGAGTAGCTATGCTCATTAAATTGAAGCTTCATCTGATGCAGCTGAGGCATACTGATTTCCCGGGAACTAGAGTGTACATATTTTCACAGTGCTAAAACTCCTTAGAAGAACATCTTTTCCTTTGAGAGTCTTAACAGTTTAACTACATTCACCTAATTTTTCTATTTAATTCTATAATGCTTGGATCTTGTTTTCTAAAGCTAGTTTCTAAGCTTCTTGGGAATAGGAATTTTGTTGTCTATCCCTGTATAGTCATTGAATAATATCCACAGTGTCTTCAATGTGGTTGATACCTGTATGTTGTTTATAATGTGTAGTAATGGCTCAGTATTCTCTTTGTTACGCTTATCATTAAACATTTGCAGTTACAACATTTTAAGTAATTTTGTGAAAACTTAAGTGAATTGAGTCATTTGTTCTGTTTTCAAATAACTTGGATATTCTAGAAATGAACTTTAACATTTTCCACCTCATATTTTTTAAAAAATTTAATTCACAGGTTAAAGTATGTAATTAAAGAACATTAAGTGCCTAATCGTGGCTTTGCTGTTTTGTGTTTTGTTCTTTAGCAGGTACTAGCCTTTCTGGGCATTACTTTAATTATAAAATGAGATGTTATCTAGATTCTTTTTAACTCTATGCTACATGCTTATACCTAATTAAAGTTAAATTGTATATGAAAGTAAAATTAAGTGCCATAAAGCACAGTGGATAGAATATTGTGCTCCTGAGCCAGGAACCACTGAGTTCTAATTCTTTTTGTAACCATTATGTTGCTTGGGCTATTTATTTATTTGTTTGTTTATTTAAATTTATTCTTTAAATCACAATCAGTAAATGGTTTTTGGTTTATCTCCCCCACCTCCCTCCCTCAGGTGCCCCCTCCATTCTCTCACACCCCACTCTTTGTTGTTTGCTAGTCTTAGTTAAGTCCATTAGTCTCTTTCTTTCCTGTGGTAGTGTTCTTTCATTGGGTGAAGGACTATGTTCTTGGAACCAGGCGAGCCTTGATGGAAGGTTTTCAGCTTTAAGTTTGCGCTGGGAGCCAGTCTCTTTTTACTTGTAGTCTTTCCATGCTTTCTCGTTGGAGGCTGTCTTCTCCAACCCCATCTCTGTTGTTTTGCTGCTTTACCTAATGGTCTGGCATCAGATTTAGGGGGTCTCACCCCCTGCCATTGCGGGTGAAGACACTTCTCTGTGGACACAGGCAATTGTGATTGGCTATTGTAGATGATCTCCTTTGCCTCAGTTTACAGCTTTGTTGTGGTGCTGATTCCCCCAGTCTTTGGCTCTCCTTTCCTCTAAAGTGGGGAGGGGGCACCTTGCCTCTCCCAGAAGGCATCTCCGAAATGAGGTCTTGGGTCTTCCAGACCCAGCTAGCGTATAGGTGCGCTTCATGATATTTTGTTTTTATAGATGGTTCTCCTGTCTCGCCTGAATTGGTTCTTTTGATTGTCCATCTGCTGTGTCCAGCTCAGGCTTGTAGGCTGGATTTTTACCTGTCCCTCATCCATTTTATGATGGGGTTTGTGTTATATATGTTCTTGTTCCTCCTGAACATTATCTGGAGAGTGATGAAATGGAGGGGGCATACCCGCCTGCAGCCCCCACCCCCCATGCTTGCCCATCTGTGCACCCGTACCTTCCTCCATGGGGGGTGGGACCTAGATGTCCATGCATGTGACATCCCAGCCCCACCTTGGGCTGATCTGCCTCAGCTGATCTGGTCTGCAGGTGGCTGACCGTGAAACAACCATC
>PVHY01009267.1:0-57295 GCA_004024945.1 Uropsilus gracilis | reverse complement strand
GGAGGGAGGGAGGGAGGGAGGTGAAAGGAAAGGAGGGAGAGAGAAGGAAGAGAGCCATTGAAAACAAGGATAAGAGGCCCATTCAATATTTATCATACTACCTATCGGTTTGCATATTAGAAGACTTGGTATTGTCACAATGACAATTCTACCCAAATTAGTCTATAGATTTAAGACAAATTCCCAGGTGTCTCTCTGCAGAATGGATATGCTAGTATAAATTTTATCTGAAAATGCAAGGGAACTAGAGTAATCAAACAATATTGAAAAATAGCAACAAAGTAAAAGGACACATACTTGCAATTTGAAAATTTTACTCTAAACCTACACTAATGAGAAGAGTAAGGTTATATATATATATATATATATATATATAACCTTATATATATAACCTTATATATATATATAACCTTATATATAACCTTATATATATATATATATATATATATATAACCTTACTCTTCTCATTATATATATACACACACACTCAGTGAAATTGAGGGTCCCGAAATAAAACTTTACATTTTCAACTCATGGATTTTCAACAGAGATCAAGAAAATCCAGTAGGAAAGAAAGGTTTTCGATCAATATTGTTAGAACAACTGAATATTCACCTGCAAAATAAGATTAATTTGGACTCATACCTCATAACATACACAAATGCTAACTCAAAGTTGACCAAAGACAAAAATGTAAGAGTTAAACTATAAAATTCTAAAAGAAAGCAAGCAAAAGAAACCATTCAAAATACTGTTTAGGCAATGACTTTTTAGCTATCATACAAAAGTGTAATCAGTTTTTAAAGTTGAAAAATTACACTTAAAATTAATTTTTTGTGTATTCACAAGACAGCATCCAGAAAGTAAGAAGATGGATAGGATAGGATAGGATAGGAAAAACTATCTGCAAATCATATATCTGATAAGGGCCTTATATCTCAAATTTAAAAAGATATTTACAAGGCCGGGCACGGTGGCTTGTGCCTGTAAGCTTCAGCCAATGAAGTGGCCGGAGCTAGGGAGTGTGGTTCAAGTCCCACCTGGGGCCCGTAGCGAGACCTAGTTCCAAAAAAATAGCTGGGCGTGGTGGTGCATGCCTGTGATCCCAGCTACCTGGGAAGCTGAAGCTGGGCATTGCTTGAGTCTGTGGTACCCTGGGCAACGAGAGCCTGTGGTTCCACAGGCAAAAATAGCGAGACACAGTCTCAAAAAAAAAAAAAAGATATTTACAACTCATTAATAACTAGATGAATGAATCAATATAAAAACTGGCAAAGGGTTCGAACAGACATTTCTCCAAAGAAGATACATAATGACCGCTAAGTACAAAGTCATACTCATAGGAAATGCAAATCAAAACAAGATACCACTTCACATCCAGTAGATTGGTTAGAATCTAAAACTCAGGTAAGAAGTGTTGGCTGTGGAAAATTTAAAAACTTCATACATTACTGGCAAAGTATAAAGTGATACAAGTCATGATGGAAAGCAGTCTGACACTTTCTTACAAAGTTAAACATAGACTTATCTTATGAACCAACAATTCTACCCTTACTATTTGGTATAAAAGAATGAATGCATGCATACAAAAATGTCCTTACCCACCTTATACATAATAGCCAGGAGTAGGAAAAAAAAATGCCACTGGAAAAAAAAAAGATTTGTTAATCTTCCTGATTTAAATGTCAGCTCCTCTTGCATTTTGCATTTGTCTCTGAACACTTGAAATATTCGACATTTTATCATCTCACGATAATACTTTAATGACACTGACTTTATTGTTTCTGCAGCTTTATCCTCTGACCCTCAGCTTCCCCTCCATAAGCTGAGTCTCTGCTATATTCTTTAAACAAAGCTCATCAACTCTTACTAGGGAACAGGGCCAGCCAACCCATCTTAGAGCTAGTTTGAAATACTTGTTTGACAGTTGTCAGGTAATTAAGCCAACTGAGCTTTCAGAAAAAATATTTTCGTAGAATAGGTGAACAGGGAATTGGTATTTTGATAAATTGCCTTTTGGCGAAAGGATTTGCAGCTAATTGACTGAGAACTAGTGAACAACTCCATCATCCTTCTCCTGTGCTCTCTGCCTCCTCCCAGCTTCAGCCTTTGTTCACACTGAGAGTCACTTGTTTCACTGTTTGAGTCTCTCAGGAACTTCCACGTTTTGAGATGTAATGCTTGTCAATTGAGACTGATTGACCTGACAGAGGATACTAACGTAGCTTTAGGATTGTGTAGACTAGCCATTTCCTCTCTTTGTATCAATAATCATGAAATTCTTTCTTCAAAAGTATACCAAAGGCTCCTACACACAAGAGATAAAGGGAAATATCTGCTTGCTGATCAGGGAGCCATTACAATCAGCCCTCCTGTCACGTCTCCCCTGTGCCCACCCCTCCATGTCACTAGCAGCCCCTCCATGTCTCTGAAGGTGACCTGGAATTCTGTAGATCACAGTTTAAAAATCACTAGTTTCATTCCACCACTTTTTTTTTTAGATTGGAAAACTAAGGTCCAAAGAGTGTCCATGAATTCAGTCAAACTCTAAGAGAACAAAATAAAGAAGAAAATAATCCCTCTCTAATGTGAATGATCACAGTGGACTCCCATTATTTGGTTATAGAAATCTCTTTCTGTAATGTACAAATGGCTCCTTCCAAGATGACAATGGAAAGATCATGGATTTTTTACTCCCTCACATCAAGCCCAGGTCTTTTTGTCCCTATTTGCACATTTGTGCTATCTCTTTACTTGTCTGACCCTTAGGGCTCTCATGGATGATAATATATAAATTTACCTGTGTTCCCAGTTTACTGAGATAATTACATGAATTTACAAATGTAAGGGCTTAAACATCTGTATTGCAGAAGGTGCACAAAATATTATTTCTGTCCCGCTTCCCCCCCATCTCTCTCTCTGCTATACACAGGACATAGGGTGTCAGTGGTGGAGCTATCCTTCAAATGCAGTGATCCCCAAATAAGTCACCAATGCTCAAAATAATCTTTAACCACAAGTCCAAATAAAGTTCACATTGATCCATCAATTAAAACCCACAACATAAATAAATGCTAAAGGGAGCAGGGGGTGGAACTGAAAATAGTAAAAGCTCATAAATTTGCATCAGAAATATCACTTCCCTTTAGCATCTCTCTAACATCGATCAACCTCCTTTGACTCTTTACAGATTCTTGTATCCAGAATTCTAAGGGAAGATTTCTATGTTCTTAGCGGAGGTTATGATCCAATAATACTTCTAGAAGTTTCCTGACTTAGCAAGTCAGGAAATCATTCAGGCTTTTAGGAAAAATAATACTGAAGACTAGTCTTCTGACCAGCTTCTCTAAGTCCCAAGTCCAAGGTATTCCTTCCAAGTGGAGGGAAGACTTCCACAGAAAATTTGAAGTAAGAAACTTTTAGGTTTACTTGGCTTCAACTGTGAGGAAGAGAAAGGGAGGGACTGGAAAAGAAATGTCTGAACTAAAAATACTAGGAAGCAATAGAAAAGAAGAGAACAGATTCTAAAGTCTGATTTGTCCCATTTTCCTGAATGGCAGAGATGAGATGTACATGTTGGCTATAGAAAGGTCTCAGGGGGTAACAGCCCAGGTTGCTACAACATGGTCACTCTCATTGTTCTGTGCTGAAAGTCCTTCATAGAGTACACATATGGCTGGAAGTTTTTTGGTTGTTGTTGCTGGTTGTTTGTTTTTAACTTGTTTTTCATATATATATTTTTTACATCATTCTCACCCAGAGTTTCTCCCACAACCTTATCACCCATGAACCATCCCAAACTCTTGAGCCCATCTCTCCCCCGTTTTTACCCTTTCCCCCTCTTGCTCTATGCTTCAGTTCTGCTGACAATTTTAAATTTTCTTTGTACATTTGTTTGTTTGTTTTCCCTTTATCCCTCATTTAAGTGAGAGCATCTAATATTTCTCTTTTTCTTTCTGGCTTATTTCTGCTAATGTGATTCCTTCTACCTCTATCCATGTTGCTGCAATTGATGTAAGTTTGTCTTTTTTGAAAGGCTGCAAGTTTTTTTATATAATATTCCATCTGAACCTTAGACCCTCATGTAAGATTTCTTATTTTTAAAGAAAGTTAAATTTGACACCCCCCAAGACATTTTTATCCCAATGATAAAATACAAAAAATCACCAGTGAGGTCATCTGATTCTCCATCAGTTCCTTTGAAATGTCTCTGGAAAAACCCAATAAGGGCTCACCGTTGCTTTTATGCTATAAGCCAAATTTATTACAAAGCTCAAGAAGCCCAGTGTACTTTGGTTCCTCCTTTCCTCTTATTTACTACAATGCTTCCTTTAAAGCCGTGTGCCCCAGACAAGCGTGACCACATGGTCTGTTCCCTGCCCTCCTCACATTCCCTCTTCCTCACTCTCCACAGGCTCTCTGTCTCCATCTCCCCTTGTCTTGGTCTTTGATTTCTTCTAAAACCCTCTCCCCAGTTGTCTCTCACCCCCATCTTCTTTACTTAAACAGCTCATCTTCATGTTGTCAGATCTGATTTTGGTGTTCCCTCCCATGGGAAGTCTTCCCAGAATTTCCCAGAATTGAATTGGATGTATGAGATGATCCCAGAAGAGCCTCCTCATGGAGTCTCGAATTGTTTTTCTTTCTCTTTCCTCTGTTCCATCACATCACTTCATTTATTGCTCAGGAAAGTTGCTGATGAAATATTTCTCACCAAGTCATGCACAATTGGTTTAATGTCTCAGTCTCTCAAGAGCATTTGCATTTTAATAGAGGACAATATTTTATTAGCATTAATGTTAATTATTAAGTAAAATAGCTTTCATTTTTATAGCACTTTAGAGTTCACATGGCACATTTACATACAGTATTAAATCTAAACTCACAAAGGTGAAGAGAGAAGCATGTTTTCATTAAAATTAAAAAAAATGTCTTGAAAAATATTTCTTCCTGTGGTATGATTCTTTCCTTTACTTTGGAGACATAGTATTTAAATTATTTTTTGCAAACAAATTAAAACTTACATTATTTGTATAATTAGAAGCAATTATGAGATATTCCTACATTTTAATAGAAAAAGTTAAAAGCAACAAATAATATGCACTGTCAAATTTAAGAGGTGATCCTTTTTCTCAAAAAGAAAAAAGAATTCTTGATAATATTGTTTTCCTATTGGAAAACTGTCAGTCATTATTAACGAAAGGTGAACTCTGCTTACTATCACAGTGGAAACAAAGCTAGTTGCTAGGCCAAATGTCCAGTTTCCAAGTCTGTTCTTTTCTTTGCCCTCTTTTGCACTTGAACATATACTAGAGAGGAAAACTTGGTGTTTTTTCTTGTTGGAGTTCAGCCCTCTGAACTTAGTCCTTGAAAACTCTTATAGAAGAAGTGATGAGCAGAAAAATTTGCAAAACTTAGCCCAACGGCTATGTATGGCCAAATGACAAAGAACTGAAAGAACAGAATAATGAGAAATACCGGCCAGAACTTGAGATCAAACATAACTAGGAACCTAGTCAGTGCTGCACAATAGAGCTGAAAAGTGAACTGGTTGGAAGTAACATGAATTATCTCACCATCTCTCCAGTATTGACAGAAATGTAACCTTCCTGCCATGAGGTGACACTTCTAAACCTGTTATTAAATTCCCCAAGCAGTTCCAAAAGAAGGAAAAGTCATATTCAATATAATAGAATCAGAATCTCTATGGTTTTACACTGAAATGCCTAACATTTGTTTGATAATTATTAGTGATAAGAAGAAGCAGAACTGAGACAGATGAATCACTTATTGTATTTAATAGACAGAGACTTTTTAAAAAAATAGCTGCTAATATGCTCAAGAACACAGATGATGGAATATTGAACATAACATCAGAGGACTTGAATCTACAAGAATCAAATGGAAATTTGGGAACTAAAATACAAAATAACTGAAATTTGAAAGGCAGCAATTAGATCCAGCAGGTCGCGTGTGATATCTGCCTTATGCTTGAGTCCATCAAAATATCTTGAGTCAAAACTCAAAGGGATGGAAAATGTTGAAAAAAGTTTTAGAAGGGGTAAGAAATATATAAAAGTCATGTGAAGGTAATACATACATGTAACTGACATTCAAAGAAAGGAAAGAATATGTGCCAGAAATAATAACTGAAAAGACAATGACTGATAAGTTTTCAGAACTAATAAAAAGCATCAGTCACAGATTCAAACAGCACGATAAACTAGGCAGGACAAAACAAAAATCTCACTTCTGAGCATATGGGAGGATCATATAAGTTGGCAGCCATAATAAAAAAGTGTGGATGCTGCTGGATATTTTAGAACAATCAGATGAAGTAGGACTGCTCCATTAAAGAGACAGAAATAAGGTTAACAACCTATTATTCAATCAAAGTAATATCAGTCCAATGAAAATGAAGTGACATCCTGAAAGTGTTAAAAGAAAATATGTGCCAAACTTGTATTTTATACACAGGAAAAGTCCTTCAACAAGAAAGGCTAAAAAACTTACTTTCTGATAAAAATACAGAATTCATTGGCAACAAAACTGCACTAAAACAAAAGGCCAAATACTGAGTCTCTCTAGCATAAGAAAAATAATTTTGAAAAAAAAAAGTGAAAATATAGAAAGGAATAAGATCGCAAATATGTGGGTAACTACATGATCATGTGTGTGAAACAATAATAAGAATTTATTAAGAATTTCAAAAGCATGTGGTATTAAGGTGAATGATAATAGACAAAAGTGAGGGTGATAATTGGGAATAAAGTCTTCTAATCTACTAGAACTATTTTATGGCAGAAAGTCATAAGAAATACTAATTTTTTCTGGATTCTAGCAAATGAAGGATATTTGTCAAAATCCTTAAGGTGAAACTAAAAGAATGATGAATACTAAATTGATAGAGTAGAATTAAAAATGAAAGTATATGTTATGTATTATATGTATATAACATGTCAAAATTAATATAAAGCTAAAAGAATGTCAAAAAGGTAGCCTACACAGAACATCATTGATCTTCTGGTAAATACTAGCATATAACTTATTGATTACGTTAGGAATAAATGTCACCAAGTTACCAAGTATAGAACTATAAAAACATTTAGATTAGATTTTGAATAATTTTCATGAAAGAGACTTATTTCAAAATTCAGGGTTCAAAGAGATAAAAATAAAAAGATGAAGAAGATGTCCACTTTGGAAAATTACTAAAATAAATATAGGTGTTATAGTCCTGCTCTGTTTTCTGTCTGAAAAGGAAACTGGCCTCATATGTCATATTAATGGTAAAATAGTGAATAATATCTCTCTATGACTAAAATGATGCACAGATGTACATTATGATTCCTTCTTTTTAACGTTGTACTAAAAACCCTTACCCATGTGATAAAGCAATTCCATGAAGTGGATGATCTCATACTAATAAGAAAAAAATTAATAAGATGTTAACTAATAAAAAAATTAAAATGTGATCATTCTTTGAAAATATGACTATATATCAAGGATCCATGATTCTATGATCAATCACAATTAGTAGATTATTTTATTGAATTATTTGAAGACAAACATACATTGCAAAATATCAAAGTATCTGACATTAAAATGACTGAAGATCTGAACAACTCAAACCCACAAATTTTTTCATGAATATTTAACCAGCTAATTTTAAAATGTATAGGAAACCAAAGGTTCAGGAAGACCTATGACAATCCTAAAGAAAACTATGACCTGTGCACCATCTTAATCTCTTGTGCCCTCCCTCTCCCTTGATTTTACCCTCCTCCTCCTCTCTTGCTCTATGCTTCAGTTCTGTTAGCAGCTTTAAATTTTTCGTATCTGTTTATTTGTTTGTTTTCTCTATATCCCTCCTATAAGTGAGACCACCCCATATTTCTCTTTTTCTTTCTGGTTTATTTCCACTAACATGATTCCTTCTAGCTCCATCCATGCTGCTACAAATGACTTATGTTTGTCTTCTTTGATTGATGAATAATATTCCATTGTGTACATATACCACATTCTTTTTAAGGTGATGGGAAAACCTCAGGGTAGACAATGATGTATTATGTGTGTGTGCAATCAATCAATCAATTAATCAGTAAACAAATAAAAGCCAAAAAGAAAAAAGAAAATCTCTGAGAGGCCTTAACATCACCAGATGGCAAGACTTACAGAGTTATGGATAATTAAGTCAATGAAGCAATAACCAGAGCAATGAGAGAAAGGGGCATGAAAAACAGACTTTCATGCAGTTGCTCATTTATAATACAACTGGTACTACCGTCAGAAGTCAAGGGATGGTCTTCTCAATACATGTCATCGTGTTCCACCTGATGCCCTATTTTACAACACACACAAAAATCCCAGATGGATTATAGATCAGATGAAAGTAGTAAAACAATAGCACTTCTACCAAAACACCCTAGAAGAATTTCTTGGTACCCTGAATAGACCGAAATTTCTTAAGGAAGACAAACCAGCACATAGGAAAGGTGGCAAATTAAAAATGAAAATCTTCTCATCAGAAGACACCATGAAGAGCATGAGAAGCAAGCCACAATTGAGAAGACATTTGAAATTCATGGGCCTGATAAAGGACACACCTCCGGGTTATATAAAGAACTCCCTCAATCAATAAGGCAAGTCCTGGAGGGAGCGAGTGAAATATTAAACAGGCACTTCACAGAAAAGGATACCCAAGTGGCTACTAAGCATATGAAAAGGTGATCGAAAACATTAGTCATCAGAACAACGTAAATTAAAAGTACAGTGTGGCGCTATCAGAACACCTGAAATAAAACACCACCAGCAGGTATGCGACGGTGTTCCTGAAGAGGTAGAAGCAGCACAACAGCCGTGGTGCAAACGGGAATTTAGAGAAATTTTAAAAGGCCTCAACAGAGGGAGTGAGCATGATTATGAATCGGAACATTCTATACATGAAGATATCGGTTTCTTACATTTGACTAATACATCCTAGGCCATCCCTTCGGAAACCCTACACGTTTTCAGTACTGTGTTCAACAGGACTAGATCATGTATGTTCTGGACACTCACATGATGAAAGCACCGGCCGCCAAGGACGAAGGACAAATCATTGCTACTAGCATCATCTGGACAGTTCCTACGAATGTGACCTTGAGCAAAAGAGCATCACAGATGTGTAGGTGTCCTTTCTTACCAAGTTCAAATCAAACACGATGGGCAGCCAGGGTGTTGGCTCCCTTGAGAGATGGAAGGATGGGAAGGGGCCCTGGAGTTCATCTGAAAACTGGCCAGGTGCCAGTGTCCTGGTGTAGGTGCCAGGTACTGGTGAATATGATCTCCAAATTTCATCAGTTGGAACTTTTGTGACTTGGGCAACTTTCTGATGTGGTTTTAGAAGATTTTTGCACAGAAAGAACTTTTCTTGCTAACAATTGGGGGGGGGGGTTTTAAAGTCCTGCTAAGTGTGTGTTGGGGTCTTTGGAAGTATTGAATACTTTACCTCCTCTTTAAATCCTGTTTGTCCAAGATATACTCGCCCTAAATAAAATCCCCGTATGATCATCTTATGCTACAGAGCAAGACAAGTGTACTTGTTTTTCTAAAGACCAGAAATGTTCCCATGTGGAATAAACCAAAAGCCCTATCTGGAATATGTGTATTTTTCAATATTCTAATATGGAGAGTGACTCTTGAAAAAGTTAAGCTTTCATAAGTGGACCTCAAATAGTGGTGAAAAGAGTAGGAAATTAACAATACCATGAACATTCTGGAGATTTTACCCCAAAGAACAGACCAGCGATCTGCAGATTCAACACTAACAATTAAATTCCAGACTTAGCTGGAAATTTCAAAAGAAGAACCACCATCAAGTCAGGAGAACATCTCATCTGCTTGAGAGCCGTGCGCCCTCCAGGAAAAACTCTTCAGCTCCTAGACAGACTGAGCATAAGTCGACCAACCAACATGCAAGCCAAGGCATGAGCTGTTGTCTGTCCCTCAACCACAGCGTGAGCACCAAATGTCCCTTTCTTCTGAAACCCTGCGCTCCCTCTGCCCCTTGGGAGCCAAGACATGGCTGTCTGATGTCCCAGCAGGTGCTGAACGCAGGAACCTCGGCCGGAATGCAATGCTAGGACATGTTCATCTTGGCATCATGGCCCCCACACTGGCTCCTTGCAGGAGAAGCCAGTCCAGAAGCAAGACCACTATCTGTAGCAGGGCTGCCGTGAGGCGAGGAAGGGAGCTGGAAAGGAGAAGGAGAGCTGGGGGGTGGGAAACCAGCACAATGCGGTTCATTTTCAGGAAGCTGCGAGGCTGGATCTTTCACAGCAGCTCGTGTTTTTTCAAGCTGCATTTTCTTTGAGGCCCCCACTCCGGATACCCCAGGACCCTCCTTACAGCGCTGGCCCTTGCATCAGCAGCAGGCAGGGGAAGGAGCCGCGCACAGCAGCGGTCATGGTTCCCTTGGATAAGCTTTACCGTAATCTTCGTAAACCTCAATGCTCAAGGTGCAGAGGGAGATTGGAGGAAACTTGTTTTTCCGTTGGTTTCTCTTTGTGTTCTGTGGCGAATCATTCCTAGAACAGGAAGCTGGAGAAATGTAGGTGGGAGACAATCTTCCCACCAGTCAGTTTTCCTCACCCTTCTCGGGTACAACTGATGGGGAAAAGCCTTGGGGTTACATAACCTCCTTCCTATGGGTGGTTTCTCATCAAGAGGTGAATGGGCCGCTCACCCCCTGAGAACTGCCCTCCCCTGAGGACTGGGTCGCGCTGGTGGCTTGCGTTAGTTCAGTCGTTGCACCTGGTAGACCAGTAGGGCAGGAAAATTGAATCCCTTCATTCATCCTTCCCGGTATCTATCATGTGCACTTGTTAGATAAGTGAATGAAACAAAGACCTCTACCCTCTTGGCCTATTCTCTTGGCCTCCTACTCTGTCTCCCAACAGAGTAAACAGTAGGCACTAAGTCAAGTCCATGAAGCATGGAATCAATGGAGTCAGAGCAAGAACACTGTTGATGGGGCAGTGGGTGGGGGAGGGGCTGCAGTTTGAAATAGGGTGCAGGTCTCCCTGAAAATGACCTCAAGCGAGGGCCTGAAGAGGAAGTGTCTGTTAGGGGGCCCATCTCACAGAGGAGAGACATCTGAGATCGGGGCTTCCTGCTGCGCTCAAGTGACAATGGCAGGGAGAGCAAGGGAGAGAAGAGTGGGAGGTGATACGGAGAGAAGACAGGTCAGAACAGGTAGGGGTTCTAGAATGAGCAGCAGTCATGGGGTTTGTGAATAGAGGAAGAAAGCCCATTCACACTGGTGCTCTGCGTGGGGTGAGAGCAGACACAGGTCCTTCGATTCCCACTGATGGCTGTATCAGCGACCCCAGCAGTGCCACCTCTGAAAACACAATCATCTCCTGACACACTGTTGCAGGGTGCATCTTGGAAGGTTCCTGCTTCACCAGGAGCAGGGTCACCCATCTCTCTGATGGGGAGGACTCTACTTACTCCTCCAGAAGCAGGAAACTGGGGTTGTAGGACATGCTGAATACGGAGAACCACACAACATCTGGACCACTCACCCCATGAATACACAGGATGGTAAGGGAGGGAATGGGGCAGCAAAACTTCCTTACTCACCTTTTCATTCATCCATTCCTACAACTATATCATGTAGCGGGGGAAGGGTTGACCTTGACACCTCAGCTGCACATATGCCTCACTTCCCCTCCGCCAAAACTCCAGGCCAACACCCAGCCTCTCCTCCCCTCCTCTCTGCTACTCTATTTTCCACACAGTCTGAGTTATTTTTGTTGTGTTTCCCCAGTTTGTTTGCTCTGGTTATTTATATTCCACAAGTGAGTGGCACCATTCCAGAATTCTTTTGCTTTCTGACTTCACTCCACATAATCAGGTCAAGACCCAAGCCATTGTATTCCAGGAGGCACTAGTTCTTTGTTTTTCTAATAGCTGGGGAGTATCCCATTCAGTAAATGGACCCAAGAACTGCTTCTTTACCCAAGAACTGCTCCAGATTAAAGCAGCTCAAAGTACCACAAATAAATTCAAAGCAGGACCCAGCATTTTCTCTTGCAGTTTCTTTGGGCTAAAAGGTTAGCCTGAGTGAGGTCTATTATAGATCAAGTAATATAGTTTGGCATTCATGCCAATTTCCTAGTTTTAATCATTAATTTAATGATTGCTCAATTATTATTTTATGGTATTTGTTTTTAGAAAATCACACAAATCTACTTCCACGTAAACAGCATCGTGTCTATGACTTCCTTTCAGTAATTCAGGAGAACACTGATCTCTGTGCGAGCGTGCCCACAAAGCGGTGACCTACTAACTAGTGGGAATGCCTTGTCTAGTCTCCAGAGAGGTCTGACTGTACTTTCTAGAAACCCCCGAGGCCAAATGGGGTTTCATGCATTTTTCTCTCCTGCCCATACTTTATGATATTCATGGCAAGGTGGAAGATGATGCTAACAGCTTCATCCCCTCGGTGATGGTTTCCCTTAGCTACACACCCACACAGTGGAGCAGAGGTCCAGCTGGCAGCAGTGAGTCAGCGGGAGTCTTAACAGTCTATCACCTGGAACCCATAGCCCAACACAGTCGCCTCCATTCCTGTCAGAGGCAGCGGCTGTTTCTACCGCAACGCAGCTGCGCAGCACACCCGGGACCTGCAGAAACCAGGTGGAGACTCGGGTGGGGTGCTGCTGTCTGCACCATCTGATGGTCTCTGTGTTGAACACTTTCCTGGCCCTTAGGACGATCCGGTCAGTTCCTATCATCCTTGAAAAGCCACTGATAGAATCAACCTAGATCTGGATCTTCTGAAGGATTTGGGGGAAATCATAAAATGCTCAGTCCCCCCCAATTAGGCACAATTTAACCCACAACCCCCAGGCTGACCCAATGATTAAAGAGAACAGTGAAGACAGAATGTTTTTCCCCTTCCTCTACCGGGTAAAACAATCTAGAGAAAGTGCAAGAGTGCCCCCTTCTGCCCAGAGCTGGAAGTGTCCAGCTTGCATCACACATTTCAGCCTCTAGAGCGTTTTCAATCAAGCCTTCCAAAGGTGATTCCAGAGGAGATACAGAAACAGCACTGCACAAGCGTTGTCCCTTAAGACAATACACTTGCCTCTGCCATAAGACAATACTCTTGTTTCATTTCTCCCCTTCGGTGACCTCAAGAGCCACACAGCATACCCACCACCACATCCCCTCATGGGTGATCTGAAACACTGCTGCGACCCCGAGCAGAAGCTTCCTGATCATGGCTAAGTAACTCGATTGCCGTTGCCATCTCTTTCAAATGGGGCATGAGCAGCTTTTGGGATTCCCAGGCTGGACATAACCAGCAGCGAAACTGACCCAAACAGGGCCCTTGGCAAAACGGTCAGCGGGTAGAACTTTAGGAAGATGAACCTAAATGTCCATCAGAGTACTGGACCAGAAAAGACACTGAAGGTCCTTCCAGTGCAAAGGTTTCGGGGGTGCTTAGTGTGTATTCAGGCACCATGCAGGGCTGGGTCTGGTGACTTCCACCTTCGCAAGGCTCCCAGTCTTGGGAGCCTTGTGTGTACAGTCTACTGTACACACACAGCGAGTGTAGCACAGTGAGTCAGCCGAAGTAGGGCACATTCTATCTCTGGTCAAGGAGCCCACCCAGGAGTGGGGCAAGGGGCCAGAATCGAGTGTGGACACACATGAAGAGTAGTCTGGTTCTTCCCAGAGATACAAGCTTGAGATGGCAGGAGAGAGGATGGATGCTCGTGGCTGACAAGACAAGCAAGTTGAGTCCTCAGTGGGTGCCGGCTGCTTTCTCTGCCTTCTGCGAGGCATGCGTGAGGTGCATGGTGAGATACGGAAAAGCTATTAGGACACTCGAGGAGGTGAGGCTCCATGGTAGAGAATGGACAGGTGCCCTCCCACATGGTCTGATCCGGGTTTTACTTATCAGCCATGGGAAGGTTTGCAAGGACTCCATGTTCTCCAGTTGCTGCGCTTACCCAGCACAAAGCCAACCACGTAACAGACATGCATCACGTGTGTCACTGAATGAACCAATCCGAGGATGAATAGGTAAGCTAGTAAGCTGTTGACTGTTTCTCAAAGGATATTAAACATCTGTAACACATATAGAGGTACAACACATGGGACATGATTGTTTCATGCTTATGAACTGCAAACTCTATTTCTCCCAATCTCATGGAGGTGTTTCGTATATGGATGTGTACCTGGTTCTGTAGCACATGTGTGTATCCAAGAATGGTGAGAATAAGGGCAAGACGAAAGCAACAGTCATGGTACCAGCAGCCCCCTTGGCAGAGAAGGAAGTTGGGCATCTGCCTTTTGGAAACCCTGGAAGTTCCCTGGCTCTGAGCCCCCTGCACTCCTCTGACAGGCCTCACTGTGAAGCGCAGCAAGAATTGTCTTTGAGGGGCTACATGAGCACCTTTCGCTACCAGAAAAGGTGCTCGGCAAAGGTCAGGTTTGAAACTGGATCTCTTCTGTGCACTTAAGATGCTCTGACTCACAGCGACATATCGGAAAGCTTTGTGCTCAAATAACCAGCGTGATCAGATAACCTTTCACTACACAGGAGAGGCCACCAGCACCGGACCCACCCACCCGATGGCAGAACAAGTGTCTGCGGAATACGAGCTCCCGCCGCCGGCTCGGAAATACAGGTCTGGCCACCAACACAGCACCCAGCTGCCTTTTCCATTAGCATTTAATGTTTTCGAAGCTCTTGTTCTCTTTCTTCTTGACGGTGGCTTTCAGGAGTCTTGTGAACACTCGGCTTGTAGGTTATCTGTTATCACGGGTGTGGTTCTTACACTACCATGAAGCTGCTGTGTGATTTGGGCAGGTTCTTTACCCTCTGAACCTCAACTTTCTCATCTGTAAAATGGGTGTAATGATACTTAGAGGCTTTCATGAGTAACGTGGGAAACACAGGAAGTTAACCAACTGGAAGAGTTCCTTAAGCTGAAGCATAGTCAGCAATGTGATAAAATCGTTTTTGATGATGCAAAAGGAAGATGGGATTTATAACAAGCCAGTTACCTGTTTCAAGGCCCAGTTTAAGCACCATCTCCCTGGCAACCCCCGAGTTCCTTCAGACACAAGGAGCAGAACCTTGCTGGTGTGCTGCCCAGTTCTACGGTTACAGGTTTCCCCCGCTATCCAAAAGTAGAACATTCTATTTGGCATGATTTGGTAGGTTATTTGGGGAGTCTGGGGATGTTATTACCATTAATTCATATAGAAAAAAAATTTACACCTTTCTAGACCCCCAAATAACCTAGCAAATCATACCACATAGGAACATTCTACTTCCAGGTAGTTGGGGAAACTACTGTGCTGTATCAAGTACACTTACCTGCAGCCACATATCCCTTGTCCCTCTTCCCCAACCAGATTGTGATGGGCCAAAAGACCATGGTGAAGTACCCTGAATCCTTCTGTCTGCGCCCTCAGCTAAGAACAGTCACTGAACAATACTGCCTGATCCCACTCACTGAAAAATACTGCCTGATCCACTAACTTGCCACTGTATTAACCAAGGGGAGGGGACTGTTCAGTTCTACCCACTGCTCCAAATCTCCAAATGAATAGGGGTGTTTATCCCCCTTTTTAAAAACTGCTGTCCTGGAGCCTCAGACAGAGGAGGGGACTTTCCTGAGATCAGAAAGCTAGTGACTAAGGATCTGGGGCTTTGGCCCAAAGGTCATCGCTGCCTCCACACCAAGTATCTTTTCCCAGAGAGGGATGCCCAGTTAGATTTTCATTTAAAATAAAAAGCAAATAAAATGTTGTAGAAATATACCCCAGGCAATATTCAGATGAACCTGTACTAAAACAGTCTCTGCTGGTTGCCTGAAATTCAGATCTAACCTAGTGACTAGTATGTGTGTTTTTATAATTTGGCCCTACTCCTAGACTCAAACAGAAACTTAGCTCATCATCCCCAGTCATCTGGGTAATGTGGACCAGGGTAATGTGGAACAGAGAGAGGGGAAACAAAGGGTCTTCACAGTCAACCAGAATTCCACCAAGATCTTGCCTCTGCCCATCTTGAGATTCCACACATCTGCAGTAGAAACCAAATGCCCTCACAGGCTTGGAGCCGTGAGAGAGGAGACCAAGCAAGTTTAGTGCAAAGGCCTGGTGGCATTTAGCAAGCTCCTGGAAGTAGCTTTAGCTATTCCTCTTATTTTTGAGGAGTGACAGGTCATATCTATCAGACGTCTGGCCATGCCCAGCACTGCAGTGAGAATTGCAGATATATTATTGCAGGCGAACTTCATCCTCTTCGTCTGGGGCAGTGAGTTCTCAATTGTAATTTGCTGGGGTCGGAGGTGTAGGTACCCAGGTCACAGAGACATGAAGCAGTGCCATCAGGATTTGAACCCAGGGCTGCAGTTACGTAAAGCTTTTTCTCTGCTGCACCAAGCTAGCTGTAAGAATCATTTTGGAATCTCTGCCTTTGATAACCTGATCACATGCTCACATCCACTAGGATTCTTGAGACCATCTCTGAAGCAGCTTTCTGAGTCCCTGCTGAAGAAAGGCAGGGGGAGTAGAAAAAACTGCCCCACGCACTCTCAGACTAAGTGCAGAAGGATCCCAGCTGAGGTGGGGGGGGGTCAGACAGGGCCTATCCTTTCCCTGGGGTCCTCCAGGTGACAAAGCCTGGAAGCCAGCTCTACCTAATGCTTGTGGTCTCTGTGCAGGCTGCAGCATGCACTCCCACTCCCTTCTCTTTGCACAGAGTCAGGATGGGCTGTGAAAAGACATGAGGGTGGACAAGTCTGAATGGAACCCCCACTGTGAGGGTCACACCCCCCCCAGCCCCAATTCAGTTAAAGATTGCAGGAAGTGGTTTGTCCGTTTAGAAGTCGTCTCAGTTCTGGGGCTCTTCTGAGAAATGAACTTGCAGTTCTCTAAAGATAGATTGCGCAAAACAAGGGGGACAGCCCCCAAGGACCCTCCAACAGTAACTCTCCTGAGGACTTCCAGAGAGCTCTCACGTGGCCGCACCCCCCTTCTGCAGCTGTGACCTGCATGGGGCAGATCCCCATCCACCATGGTGTGAGCTCTTGTGCAAGGCTCAGGTTTCGTGACCCCAGCGAATAAATCTTGTGCTGAAGGGGTGAGAGGGATGGAAGCCAGTGGGGGAAACAATAAGAGAAAACAGGGGGGAGGGGAATTGAAGAAGGTGGGGGTGGGGTTTTCAGCTGTTCGTGTCACTTCTGTTCCATAGGACCTTAACTGTAATTTCAAACTGCATCTGGGTTTTTCTGAAAGTGTGTGATTTGACATGAGGTTCACAGAGAGTTTAGGCCTCTCTCCAGACTTTAGCTCTTTCAAGCTCAGGAGAACAGGTGGCAGGAACTAGAGGGAGATGTGTTTTGAAGAAGGGGGGGCAGCAGTGCCCACCTGAGGTGTAGGAAAATGGGTGGCAACTGGCTGGGCAGGGTGGAGGCTGAAGACATGGCGCTGGTTGCATTCAAAAGCTGGAATTTCTAAGCCATCGATGGGCTGGCCTTTGAAGCTGCACAAAGCTGCACGTTTGTGTAATTTGGGCAAAGACTCTTTAAGTCACTGGTTTTGGAGAAAGAACACAGCTATTGAGGAGAGCCAAAGTGGCTTGATCCATTCACCCAAGTCTTCCACTCCCTCTTCAGTCAGAATTGTTCCTTTGCTGAAGCACCCTTCAAGTTTATGTCAGTCTGCGTGTGCCTTCTCTACAGCAAGCACAAGGAGTCCAAGACATAGTGAACTTCGGTTCATGAGAGAGGCGATAGAGCAGACAGAGAAGACTCTGTGAGTCTGTGTAGCAGGGTGAGTGCCGTGACGCACAGGCTGGCCGTGAGGGAGCAACAACCTCTCCGGAAGCACAGGGAGCTGGAGTTGAAGAACTTTCTGGAAGACATGGCACCCAAGCAAAGATTTGAAAGCTGGATTCACCAGGTGGCCAGGTAGGCAAGGGTCAAACAGCTCATGCAAAGGTGCGGAGGCACAGGGAGGCCTGTAGTGATGAGGGTCAGGAGCTGTTTTGGCAGGAAGACTGCATCCTCAGGTGCTTATCATGGGAGAAAGAGGATGAGCTTCTGAGCTTCACCCAAGACAGACTAGGCTTGAAGGCAAGCTGGAACGCTAGCCGACACAGTGGGCATTGCAATGCTGCAGTCAGATCCTCCAGATAGATAGGACTCAAATACCATCACATCACGCCATGGTCTCCAGGTCACCTGGACAGATTGACTGCACTCACCACTGTCACACCCATCCCAAAGCCTCCCCCTCCAGTACAGCTGCAGTCTTCGGAGCAGCTGTGAATCTGAGCTCCTCTCTTCCCTGGTATGTTGATCTACCTCCCAAGCACATGCCCCATTCCCACTATTTCTATCTTACTTTCCTTCTAGAAAGTTCTTCACCTATTGTACCTACCCACTATTTATTAGCCAAATCATTTACTAGCCAAGCTACACCACTCCCTCTGTCCTCCCAACCGCTCCATTAGAGAAACACTATTGCGAAGATCTCCAGTAGCCACTGGACTGATAAAACAATCAACACGCTTCAGTTCTCTTCTAGTTGGATGCTACTATCTCGCAGCTCTTGTTGAAAGGCTTAATCCTCCTCAAACTCTGCTAGTTATTTCCTTTCATTATTATTATTCATGGTCTCTTTGTCCTCTTTCCACTATTTCAATCCTAGCATTAAGTCCTCCACAAATGTTTTGTTCCCCATAAACACCAGCCCTGCTCCATCCCGCCCTGTGGTACATCCTCCACACAGCCTCAAGGTGCATTTGTCTATCTAATCTCACTGCTTACAACATTGCATTTGTTCCACATCATTTTCAGAATAAAATTCAAATAGCTATTCATCTCACCAGTATATAAACCCACTTGGGTCTCTCTCTGTGTGTCTGTCTGTCTCTGTCTCTCTGTCTCTCTCTGTCTCTGTCTCTCTCTGTCCCTCTCTCTGTGTCTCTCTTTTTCTCTCTCTCTCTTCCGGGGCCATGTCTCTTCAATCCCTTTGTTAGACCTTGCTCATTCCATGGACATTAATGTTTTTTTAACTGCTGCATTAGGACATAATTCACAGAGAATATGATTCACCCATTCGAAGTGCACAAGTCAGTGGTTTTTAGTATTGTCGTACATATGCACCATATCAAAGTCAATTTTATAATATTTTTATCAAGTCAAAAGGAAATTCCATGCCCTTTAACTGCATGTCACGTACCCGTGACTTAGTTAACTTCATGGAATTTGCAGAAAATAGAAGATTTTTTTTAAATAAATTGCAGAAAGTTATTCAGCTATTAAAACAAATGAGGCAGGTATCTTTTGTCCCTATGTAGCATTTAACCACATATTATTGCATTCAGGTAAGTCAAAAAATCATGATGGTGAGTCTACATGCTTTAATAAACTGCCAATAAATTATTCAACAAAGTTTCATAAAACAACTTCAGTCCATAGGATGAGAAGATTTGCAAACCACGTAACTTCTGTTGTTGCAATATGTTAAGCTGAAGAGGATTAGTTAATTTGCTGCACGTGAAAATATCGAAATGCTGTGAACCCACCTCTTCAGTGTCTTGTGCCTAAGAACTTTATCACTTCAGTTAATCCTCACAGACTCTGTGTTCTCAAAGGCATTACTGTTTTCATTTCACAGATAAGCAAACCAAAGCCAGTGAAATGATGCCAGTTGCCTGAGGTCTCTCAGTTGACCAGCAGGAGTCCGAGTTGACCCAGTTTCTGACTCCAACCTCCACGTTCTAAATAGTCACACAAAGAGATTCTTTGGGGTTTCAATATATTCATCTTTCTTAGGCATTAAGCTATCACAAAAAATTATATGACAACATGTTGCCTGTCATCTAATCTTTGCTGCACTTGTATTTTCTCTACTATCTTGTCTGTTATAAAGTTTGAAATGCATGTTATTTTTAAATTAGTTTTTGGAGCAATGAATGTATAAGGTCATTCTTTGCAGACTCCTTAAATTCAATCTATGTACTAGATACTTAATCTATGTACTAGATATGTATTAGATATGTAATCTATGTATTAACCTATGCATCTATGAGAATTAGAATCTATGCATTAAGCAGGTTAGGGAAGTAGACAGCAAACTAGGTTTGTTCCGACTCCTGCTATTCATCCGGTGGAAATCAGCAGGGGAGCCCAGTCACAACAGCCCCTGAATCTGCATTGACTCTGGCAGTTCCCCACTCTTCACAGACACAATGCAATAGGAAGGCAGGGAGGACTTCTACAGCTCAATCTAGAAGGGACTTGCATCACCATTACTCACATTTCATTGGCTAAAACAGGCCACATGACTATTGATGGCCACAATGATGGTTGTGACATGAATTCCCACAATGCCCCTGGAAGGGTGAGATGTACAGCACCTGTGAACAACCCTAGCAATCACTATCTCTTGTGAAGGTCTGTGGGTGTTCTGCTTATTTGTAAAGTTGCAGAAATTCTGGACTCTATTAAGTACTGCATATTTGCTTCCCTCACTAGCATGCCTGAACCCTCTTCAGGGCTCCATGTTGCTTCTGAGGCATGTCATTCTCCACACTACTTATTGTCTTCCCACTAGAATATATGACCTGGGAGGACAGAGCTTTTCACCCATTTTGCTCACTGATTTACCTAAAGAGATCAGAACAGTGCCTCGAGCATGTTTATTGTTGTTGCTGTTTTTCCTACATGACTTTTTATTGAATATATGATTGAATGATTTCTAAGGCTTAAAGTTTTCCTCCAACTATGAACATGCCATCTTTCTTGATGTTTTTCATTATTCTCCAATTGATCACAACAAAGGACCAAAGTCTCTGGAATAACCCTGGAGTCATAGATTGTACCCTCAGGAAAATGGCCCCTGGTTATAAAGGAGCCTTAAGAGATGGGTTCTTAATAATTGACGCAAAGAGCTTTTGTTCCTTTTTATGAAACTCTGTTTTCCCCTGTCACACGTCCTAAATATACCTTGAGGGGAGCTCCTGGAGTCCAGATGTCAGCTTGAGAGGAACAGCTTCCCTCTGTTCTGCCCTTTACAGGGACAGAGAGAGAGAGAGAGAGAGTTACTGTTCTTTAGAACAACGGCCCCTGGGAGTTGGCACCAAGTGCTAGAAGATGGGCATCATCTGAGCATCATGAAAAAACAGTTCTCCCTGCCTGCCAGGGACCCCCCCACCAAGCCTTGATCACGGCACAACTATTTCTTGGAGCCCTTAAAACTATAATAACTATAAGCTAATGACAGACATGCAAGCCAACAGACACAGATGGTGGTGCCAGAGATAGCACAGGTGCTCGGCAACCAGAGGGGAGAGTCATGAAGTGGATGCACAAGATTTTTAAGTGATTTTGTCTCTCTTGCTGTGGCAACCCATCTGTGGAACTAGGAAACATACTAACTTTAGTATGGAAAAAGTATTTATTATTTTCAGTTCCCTGCTACCTTCTTATGAAAGAAGATAGATGGTCAAACATGCTGAAGATGCGAATTGGAGATGAGATGCCAGGAGAAGAACTGAAACAAATAAACCTGAGGCGATGCTGTGTGGTGCAAAGAAGAGGAAAGTGTCAGCTTTTTGTGGGGGAGGAAGGAGGAAAGGGAGAGGACATTGTCTCAGAAGCATATAGTCAAGGATCAAGAGAAGTTTAATGAAAAAGAACATAAAATACTGCAATATTTTTGTCGGTTTTGCATGCAAGACTAGCCTAACCTTCCAGTTCCATCTCTACAACAAAATAGTCAACCAAAACTTCAAAACGCAAATAAGGATGACTGTCTTTGGTTGGGGAAGAGGGGGCAAAATGAAGAGAAGTACAGAGCCCTGCTTTGATTGTGCAAATGCAAACGTAAAATGGAGGATAAGAAAAGAAACTCCAGATATGGTCACATGAAGAATGAAGGAAAGAATTAAAGGACTTTCCCTGTGTCTTGCATCTCTGTCAAGATCAGCCCTCAGCTGGAGGTATGCAGCATCAGCCTCCGTCAGGAGACCCTTCCAGAGTTCAGAGGGAGAAATCCCAGGGTGTTCCAAGAAACGAGAAAAGAAGGAAGAGCAGCCTGAGGTGTCCCTAGAGAAAGGGAGGGCTTTATTGGTTCTGCAAGGTTCACACTTCACAGAGCTGGAATCCTTGCTGGCCTCAGGGAGCTTTGGGGAAAGGAATGAAGACAGGAAGGGGGGAGGGAGAGAGGGAGTAAGGAATTATGTGAATAATTGGTTTAAACAAAGTAGTTCCAGGGTGATTTCTTGGAAATGGGTCGGAGGCAGATTTCTGAGAACATCAATTGGTGTGTCTACCTCATCTTTGGTTCTGGAAAGTTTCCCCCTCTTGACTTTCAAAAGTTTGCATTTTCATACCCTGTGCACATAGAAGGAGGAAATACATAAGTTTAATGATCACCTGAGTTAAGCATCTAAGACTCAGAAAAGGTTCATTGTCCCTGAAACTTAGACAAGTAACAGAACTGGAATTCCTCACTCAGCATTTTCCTGAGGACTTGACAATGTCCCCCAGTATTTTAAAATATCTTAAATGTATTGTACATACAGTATGTGTGCTGTGAGCCATGAAAACTTGGGCATGTCAATTCTACCCACACCTCCATTTTCTAAAGCCAGGTCTCCTCTAGTCTACTGTCTCAGATCCTCTAAGAACCGGAGGTTCTTCCTACTGTACAAATTGTAAAATCTAATCTGTAGTCTGAAGACTCCAGTCCCAGGTACAAAAGTCAGTTTTGACCCATTAATTCAACTTCACTTTCATAATAATTTCGTTCTCTAATATTCAGAAGAATAAGCTTCTGTTTGGAAAAGTCTCTATATTGCCAAGCGCACATTTGGAAAGTAGACAAGGCTAATTTACATATACTAAGGGTTCTTTGAGCCAAGCACTGTACAGATGATTTCATTTAATCCCTCTTAACAGTTCTGCAGTCTCAGCAAGATTAAGCCTGTTTTACAAAGTGAAGAAACTGAGGTTGCAGGCAAGTAAGAAGCTTGTCCAAAGTCATACAGGTGAACAGTGACAAAGTCAAGTTCAAACCAAATCCATTCAGACCCAAGATGGTATTCTTGGCATCATAACACAGAAAAAAAAAATGGAGATTTTTGGAATGTGATCAGCAGTTGAGAACTGACTTCATGTGGAAACCCAGATGACATGCTATTGATTTATCATTCACTTCTGGAAGACAATCAATCTCAGACCCAGAAATAGAAAAATTGACATTTCTTAATATCTGTGTTAAGGGCTAATGATTAGTGACTCTACAGCTCATAACACATAGATTTTACCTTGCATACCTCAGGTCAAAATAAGAGGTGTTTCAGGGACATTTTGAAAATTACACATGAATAAGACTAAATGTTCCATTAAAAAGCAACATGTCTCTTAAGAACTCAACTTAGAAATCAATGTTTTGTGTTTTCCTGCTCCATGCTAAGAATGTCCACATTAAATCTTTTTAGCTTATTTTGACTTTTTCCAGGTCTTTTTGTTTGCTATTCCTATATCCCATCTATAGGTGAGATCATGTGGTTTCTCTCTCTTCCTTTTTGATTTATTTCTGCTAATATGATTCCTTTTAGTGGAGCTGGGGCAGGCAAGGGAGGGAGAGAGAGAGGGGCGGGAGAATTCAGGGAAGGGAGGAGCACAAGAAAATCAAGATGAAGTTTCACAGGTGATAGGGTGGAGGAAGAACCCTGGGGAAAGCAATGATGCAATACACACATACACACACACACATAAATATGTAACAATTAATTAATTAACTAATATTAACCAAAAATATCTCCTTTTTAACATGAAAAAACTCCCTATAGTGGAAAAGACCAATAAAGGCAAGCCTTAGGAAAATGGTCTTCAGAAATCAAAGCCCCTGATGAGGTACAGGACACTACAGTTTGCAGGTGTTTTCTAGTCTGATCTGAGTCTCTCCCAGTACTGAGAGGAGAAATGGATGAGAATTAACAATTCCTGGTCTACATTCTCTCACCAATATTAATGGCAGCCCGTGGGGAACCTGTTTTCTTTGGTAAGAGGCTATAGATATGGCCATGAACAAAACATACCCCAGAAAGCATGTACAGTCTAGGCTATGCCTACATGATACAAACAGGGTCACTACCCAAATCAGCATCTGCTACTTTATGAAACTTAACCAACAGCAAAGGTAATGACTAATGAAAACTTAAGTTCAATCCCTAGCCTTGTGCCATCAAGATTTGTGATTTTGCTTAGGCCATTTAACCCATCAGTCTCAATTTTTTCATATGTACAATGGGATGGGATGACTTCTACTTTACTATGATGAGGATTCAAAGAGCTAATACAAGATAAACAACACAGAGAAAATACTCAAGAAATGTTCTCTTGCCTTCTCCATCCCTTCCTTTTCCTTTTCTTCTCAGGGTTTATCTTTGATGAGATTTCCCTACCTACCCTAATATCCCACACCTATGAGGTATCACCTCTCAGAAGTTCAATAGATCTTGCTCTCTATCACACTCCTACAAGAGTTTTAAAATGAAAATTATATTATTATATTTCTCCTAGCAAAAGCACTATGCATGCATTGATGAAAAATATATGATAATATTAAGAAGCAAAAAAGAAAAGGAAAGTGGGGAGCCATTCACTGACCAGACGGCTCGTGCAGGTAAAATAAAACAAACTCCATCTCGCCTTAATTACATCTGGCAAACTAAAAACAAAAATCTAGCACTAAATTCCTCTGAAAATGTAATAGCGCTGCTACCCCTCCAAAATGTTTACCTAGAAAAATCTTCCCTAACAAAAACAACAACCCCCTGTAAGCTATCCCCCACCCCCAATTACCTCTCAAAAATTAATATGTTCACCAGTTTAATTATACCCTCACCATTTGCCTTCCTTTAAAATTCACACAACTCTTACCCTGTCTCTATAAATACCCCTTTCTTTTGTTAATAAATTGTCATTTAACTCATTACTTCCAAATCAACCCTTAGCTTCAACAACTAAAAAAAAAACTCTCTCATAATCTCTTTTTTATACCTTGCGCTCTGCCACCAACAAGGAAGACAAAAATGAATTATTTCCTTCAACTCAAAGATAACCATTTGGGGCATCTTATTTTATTTGTATATTTCCAGATTTCTATAAAATTTTGTAACTGTTATAAAGCATGCTATTTTCTACAAAGAAAATCTCTACATTATAAACATCTTTCTATAAAAATAAGCACATTTTGTATTATTTATATCATTCCATTGTGTAGTTGAGGTTAGTCCATTGCATGGGTACATTTTCTTAATCAGTTGTACACATTTGTAATTTGGGTTATTCAATATCAGTACTCAATGAGAGGTCATAGTCACAGATCATTTTTTCTGCACATTCTAATAGGTCTCACTAAGTTGAAACCCATTTTGTATACTTAAATTCTTGTACAAGTGCTTGAAACAAGTGCTTGAAAACTGATGTTTCTCATTAAACAGACAGATGAGATTATGTTTTTTATAGAATTTTTCTGAGGGTCTAAAATTGTGCTGTTGCAGAAGACAGTCACTAGTTCTATGTGACTATTTAAGGTATTAAAATGAAAAAATTAGCTACTCAGTCACACTGTCATATTTCAAATGTTCCATAGCCCATGTGGCTAGCACTGCCATATTGGAAGCACAAAACACTGTCATCATCATAGAAGGTTCTGTTGGACTGTACTGGTCTAGGAGGTGGGGGATTAAGGCAGTCATTCCTACTGCTCTAGCCAATTCTCTTTAAAGTACGACTCAAGTGACCCTAAAACAGAGTCCCAGATCTCTGCTATCTGTTTATAATTTTTTGGAGTCCCTTACCCTTGGGGTAAGGTCTACCTCACACTCCACTCATCAGTTGAATCTTACTCACCTCCTCTATCCAGACAGATAACTAGCATTTCCTGCACTATCTCCCACTTCTGTGCTGAAGCAAATCATGCCCTCTGCCTGAAGACCCTTCTTTTCCTTCTCTGCTTGTCTAAATTCCATTGTCCTTCCAGAGCTGATTAATAGACTCCTCTGCCAAGTCTTCCTTGAGACTAATAAGTGGTTGGGTGTCCTTCTGACTGTGCTCTATGGCACCCAACACAAATATTAAACTAAAGCTTAAGCCTTTGGCATCTTCCAGGTTTTAGGCAGAAGCTGTGTCACTGTGTTCGCACAGTCATACATTTCTTTGAAAACTTACAAAAATTGAATTTTTCACTAGAATAAGATAAGATACTCATTCCATCTACTCATTCTTCCTGTCACAGGCATTGCTGAGGATGCTGGGATTTGGAGAAGAGCTTTGCGGTGTTAGCACTGTGGCTCAGTCTGCAAAATGGAGAGACATGTATATCAATTAAGTAAGTCAGAAATAAAAAGTCTCCTGAGAGGAATATATGTAAAACTAACATTTGTCATATATATATATATATATATATATATATAATCATAGACAGAAATTTCTGATAAAAGAAAATTCATATGATGTTCATACCTACTTTCCCGTGGAAAATAATAACAATATTACTACCTTACAGAATGGCCTCAATGTTTAATATGTGAGTTCAGGTCACTCACTGAACACAGTGCCTGGCACTCAAAAACAGCTCATGTCAAATACATGAGATTTAATGAAAGAACCTACAAAACCTATGGAACCTAAGTATATATAAAAAAAATGTTTCTAGGAAATATAAGCTGAATTCTTTTTAAAAATAAGTTTGATAAAAGCAAACTGGTTTTAAAGTTTCTTTGTTGAATTAATTATGGGGGGTGGGGGAACAATCCAGAAAATACGGAAGAAAAATAATGTAAAAAGTTGGAAATGCGAAATTAAATTGCTTTGAAAGTAGCTCTAAGCTCATGATTCACTTTAAAGAAACTAGAAACCTGGATCATGCATTAGGGGTGTGGGTTTCACAGAGGGTGGGAAAGTGCCACAAGAAAGATGAAAATCGATATATAAATGCCTGTACCAGAAGATGGGAGAATGAATGTACAGACATAAATTTTAGGTAAAGACAAGGAAAAACCTGATGGGTATGTATTGTACTAAATGATTGCCTTCTATAAAAATCTTGCTGACTAATCAAATACAGGTTCTGCTCATGTTAAAGACTGGATTTCTGATCCAGCCACTCAAACTTGAATGAATACAGGAACAAAGGTAAGTGATGAGATGAATGACTAAATAAATCAGCCAACTCTCTTAATAAATGACCAGCATGAATGTCCACACTGCTAACCAAAGACAGAAATTTCTGCCCTTTTGTTATCAGTCACATGGCCTATTAGCCCTCAGAGAACAAATGTGAGACTAGCTTCTTTTGGTTCGGGCTTTCTTTTCAAGTTCCTAAAGCTCTTCTTTTTTCCTGCCATCATTTCCCCATTTTCTTCACCTGCTTGGCTGGATGAAAGAATCTTAGTGAAATAAAAAGCTCAATGAGGTGAAAATACCTCCCATAAAAACTCCCATTAAGGAGTTGACTGAAGGCTTGTACACTCCTCACTTAGATGGCCATATTTCATTCCTCCCAAGGTAACTGGACACCCTTAATCCAAAAAGAATGCAATAAGAATCAAAGAGCAAGAGGCTGGATCGGGTTGCAATCCTTTGATTTTCCAAAGAAGGTTCAGGGAGCCGGGATGGGAAGAAATGTATAACTAACTATTCTAGAGCCTTCTGAACACAAAAGTTAAATCATTCTAACTTCTGCCTGATTTACTCGACCTCAACCTAATGAACAAAATGCGATTCTGTGTCAAAGGGAAATCTGGGCAAAATTGAAAGTGAAAGAGCTGGAGTATAAATCATGAATTTAGAATATACTTGTACAAATAATATGAAAGTGTGTTGCATTCATAGATTTTGTTTTAATTAGATGAAGTTATACAGACAAAGGCAAGTCACATGGGACCTGGAATTTGATAGAACCAGGTTCAAATCCTGGCTACAGCTTTTGTCCCTGTGACCCTAAGGAAATGGATTTCCTCATCTGTTAGAAAACGAACACCTCTTTGGAAAAGTTGTAATCATGATTACAGAAAGCATTAAACATGAGTGTCTAGCCCATTACAAGCATCAAACTTCCTCCTGTTTAGTGAGTTTTATTTCAACCTGGATTTAAAACCTCACCATTCATATCCTGTGAATATTAGTAATTTTGGGAAGATTAATCTTTACCTCAGCAAGATGCATTTTTTTTAAAATGTGTATATATGAATTGCATCAAGTAGTTTACATTTGTTACTTATTTAATCCCTACAGCTATATTATGAAGAACCTAAGGTTTCAGGTGACCAACTAACTTACAGAGCCACGTACCAGATGCAGATACATTTGACTATCCTTATATTTCTGGTGCTTCAAATAGTTTATCAAAGAGATTTCAATTATAAATGTAAACAAGAGAACCTAATTTTCCCTTTCCCTGATAAGCATTTAAAGCTTGCATTGACTGTGCTATATCTTGATTCAGATAGAATCTCTTTGATATTGCTTCTTTAGGAGAAATTTACTGCATGTATTTATTTAAATAGGGAGTCTTAAAATTGTTAATTCTCTTGGACAAATAAATCTCTTTCTATGAACCTGGAAGAGAAATGGAAAGTCCAAAACACAGACATTCATTATACAGTTATTAAAAATTCAAAGCAATTAAAACCATCCTAATGTATGAAAGAGAAAGAGTCAGATTGCCTCTGGTGTAGTTATTTGAAGTAATATCTAGTTTCAAGAAATGGTTAATGACAACCAAAAATAAAAAGTACCTAAAGTAATGGCAATGCTAAAGGGTCATTTAACCTAATAGTTACATACATTAGTCCTTATATTAATTTGCCAGGTTTCCAAAAAAAAAAAAAAATCCCACAGATTGGGTGACCTAAACACAGAAAATTATTTTCTCACAATTCTGGAGAAATTTCTTCACAGTTTTAGAAGTCAGAGGTCAAGATGCTGACAGGGTTGGTTGGTGTTGAAGTCTCTTTCCTTGGATTGTCAATGGCTATCTCTTCTCTGTGTCTTGCCTCAGAGTTTGTCTACAATGTAATCTGTTTTTATAATGATACCAGTTGAATTAGGAGGTACCCCAACAGCTCTATTTAATCTTAATTATTCCTATAAAGACCCTCTCTCCAAATACAGTCACATTCTAAGATACTGGGCACTAGGACTTAACTTATTAGCTTAGAATGGGTGGTTATGGACATAATTCAGTGCATACTATCCCAGGAATCAAACAGAACTGGATTTAAATTCTACCTCCCCCACTGAAATAAAATCTGGAACAAACTTTCATCCTGTTATTTCTGGACATCAGTTTCCAAATAATAAGATACTATGTATCTTATTATATATTTTATATTATTATTATATATAATAAGATCCCTTATTATATATAATAAGATCCCTAAGCTTTCACCCATAGAGCACTAGCATACTAATTTAGAAGGAATCCTGCACTCCTATGTTTACAGCAACACTATTTACAATAATCAAGTTATGGCAACAAGGTAAATGCACATCAACAGATGAGCGAATCAAAAAGTTGTGGTATATCTATACATAATGCAATACTACTCCATGATCAAAATAGATAAACTCATGCCATTTATGTATGGCAACATAGTGGAATGGAAAGAATTATTCTAAGTGAAAGTGAGCCAGAGGGAGAAAGAGAAATGCCAATGGTTTCACTTGCATGTGGAAGCCAGAGAAATCAAAGGGTCAAGTTAAACAAAGATTGACCCTGAAAGCAAACAATAGAACTGAGACATTCAAAGGGGATCAAGAGGAGGGACAGGAAGACAGTAGAAACCAAAGGAGAGGAGCACAACATGGTAGGGTATGGTAGAAAACTATGTTGGTAGAAAACTATGTTGGCAGAAAAGTATGTTGACCACAGCTGCAGGGACCCTCTAGTGAGAAAATAAACAAGAGTATAAAAAAGATCGAAAAAAATTTTGTTAAAAAAATAATAAAACCTGAAAGAAATGAACATTTAAAGATTTAGCAGCATATGACCTACATTCAGCAATAACAAAGAGTAGCAAATATAATTGTCAAGTTGAGAGAACAAGGCCGTGAAGCTAAGTGTAAATTTTATCTGCTATCTGATGAACGATATTGAAGCAAAGGAAGTACATTAAATCTTTATGGTATTTTCATACTATATCACAAACAACTTTCTCAATAGTTTTATTAAATACATATAGATTAGTTTTCAAATTAAAAAGCTAGCCAATAATCATTTATGAACTGAGAAAATGATCACTTTAATTTCATGGGCAATGCAGACATTATAATAGTACAGGTTGATCAATTTCATTTAAATCTTTCAAATTCCTGCATAACAGAAGTTGCTGAGAATAAAACAGAAATCGTAAAATGGAAAAACCTTCACTCGAGCCCATGTACTGTAAACACCACACTGACAGGAGCGCTCCAATGAGGCTTAGGGAAAAAAAGAAATGAATGAAAAACAACTCTGGTTTATCCATCACCTGCTAAGCGTCTGGCAACCTGACTTTAGTCAAATTTCACTGTCTACACTGTGTTTGAACCATCCAAGTAACCCGTTGCCTTCTGAACACCCTACCAAGATTTGGCACTGGCCTTCCTTCCCTCCTCTGCCATGCAGAAATCAAAGAAGTTGTTAGTGTATATGCAGAGATTCCTGCTTGGAGTCTATCCTCCTTTAGGAGGAAAGAAATTTAATATATAAATATATAGCAAAATGCTATAAAAGATAAGATCGGGTGTCCTTTCTAGGCAGTCCACTTAGCCATGAGTTCTCCCTGAACACACTTGGAGAGATGGGGCTCTCTGCCCCTCAGGATGTAATCTGGGCAGTGAGACACACTGCAACAGGAAAAGGAGGCCTTCTCCATGTCTATGCCAACATGTCTACCAACCCCTTCATGAGGTGAGTGGGACAGACCCCCTCAGTCTATCAAAGGGGGGGGGGATCCTGGTGACAAGTGTGTAGTGGGCAGCTTCTCTGCAAAGTTAGCTGTTTGCTGATCTGCATATGACTGAATATGATGCCTTCAGCAAATGCTGCTGAAAAGCAATAGCCATGAGCTGGTGCGAATCAAAACATCTTTGCACAGACACATCCACACCAACACTGAAAGCCGGTGCAGGGGGCACAGTGACAGGCCATCATTTTCAACTCCCTCTACAACTCTGAGCAGTATCTCCCCAGCTCCTTGCTAGAGAGGACTGTGTGGGCCGATGCAGGTTTCAGACAAATGCTCTGGTTCCTTAGGCTCCTGTTCACTAATCTGGACTCCCTCCTTTAATCCTCTCAGGGAGTAGAAACTCGGGATGCTTCTGACACAGAACTAGAGGGTTGAGACCCAGCAACCCCTCTACATGTGTTGAATCTGAGGTGCCTGTTGGAATGGCGGGTAGCGTAAGGGAGGAGGACTCTTCCTCTGAGCCAGGGAAAAGGGAGGATGTAAACAAACAATGTAAAAGAAAGGGGGGAAAGCCTAGGAGAGAACAAAGCTGAGAAGGAAGCTGAAAGAACCCTCTCAGACTGGGAGCCACAGTCTCAGCAAAGAGGCTCCAAGTCTGGATCGAACCTACAGCTGCTGGAGCCATTGGCCTCCATTTTGTGCCATCAGCAAGACCAACAGCTTTGCAGTGCGGGGAGCAGCAGCCAGATCTGAAATGAAGGCCTCCTGCCCCACCCCCATATCGACTCCACCACTCGGAACAGAGGCCAGTTTGAGTCTATGCCTCACTATTTTAACACCAAAGATTTTCATTTGGCACTTGCGGTTCGTAAACACAAACTCTCTTTCCTCTGACACAAATTCTTTCTTGAAGAAGAAAAATAAGAAAGCTTCCCTCCTCGCAGCCCCGGGGTCTGGACAATGGCGAGAGCCTGGCTGCCAGAGCTAGTGAAGGGGGCCTGTGTGCCTGCAGGCCACCCTCCTTATCTTTTATCTCCTGCCTGCGGCCGAGCTCTTGTTTTCCTGGGTGTTTTGACGACTTCTCTCCTTCAGCTGCTTTGACAGACTTTGCAGGCTGCCGGCTGATGCGAAACAACCCTCCTCTTGTGCCCAGGCGGTCTTGTCTTCACTCCAGGCCGCAGGGGAGAGAACGTGTCTTTGTGGCTTCCCTTCAATAGCTCTCTGAATCCAAACCCCTTGTGGGCTCTGGCAGGAGGGGTGGTGAGACTGTGAATAGATGGTGTTGTTTGTTCCCCTTTGCAAAGCTGGTCTCTGGGCCTCCTCAAATGCATGCATTGCCCGGGTCTGGAAGTTTAGGGAGAGATTCCTGGGCAAAGTAGGGGATACCCTCGACCCACGGAGAATTCTTATCATGCGTGCTCATTCAAATATGTCTCCAAAATGATTTCAAAACTCCTGGATCAGTGGACTAACATCACAGTGCATTTACTCCGTGCCTGGTTCTACCTTCACTACTGGCCATCTTGTACCCTGGAGGCTACACCATACTGACCGTGTCTCAGTGGAAGACATAGGGTCTCAAACAGGGTGAGGTCAACAGCCAGGCCACCCTGAATGTCACAGATCTTGCCAGAAAAGGTGAGAATTGCACAGGACCACACAGCAAAAACTGTAACGGAGTCTTGTCAGAGGTACCAATGGCTTCAGAGAAGCACAGAGCCCCTGAAAGACATCTTATTCTCTGTCAAGCAACAGAGAAGGAGCATAAGCCCCCACCAGCCTCGGTGGTAGGTACCCTTACCCTTCTCCCTCCATGTAAGAAACAGAAGAAATAACTATTTCCACTTTCCCTCACCTCATCTCCTTCCTGCCCACATTGAAAATCAAAAATCCCCATTTAAATAAAAGCAGAGGTTGTTGCTGGGTGGACAGGTCAAGATGGTCTCTATAATAGGCTAAACTCACATCTCCAGTCCATTTACCTCACTTGAAAGGACAACATAGATAGCTTAGGAAATTCCCTGGGCCAAGTCACAAGACTGAGAGACAACTCTGGAGTTGTCAGCCCAGTCTCCTTGAACAAGCCACTTTGCCATGCCTTGTTTTTTCCTGTGGTAAAATCGGGCTATGGATCATATTTCATAAACTGTTGGAAAGATGAAAGGGAAGGAAAATGGCTCAGAGGAACAAAACACTCATACCAGTTGCACCACAACAATAGCTATGTAAATACAGGGAATAGTAATGAGAGCAATGCCAATCCTACTACAACCTTACTGACTTGAGGCAGTCATCCTTCATGTCAATTGGGCATGTAACAAATATTTCATGTGTGCTTACCAGAAACAATGCTTTTTTCCAGAAGCCCTCAATGCAAACAAATTGGTGGTAGGAGGAGGCTGCCAACAGAGTGAATTGATGTCATAGATAAGTTGTATGTGATGCATAATTAAAAATAAAAGTGAACGAGTGTTTAAAAACTGAAAGTTCTGAAAACACTGATCCTATGTTTATATAAAGAAGCAGTCAAGATCTGTGAATAAAAACCTTCCTCTCTGAACAGCTCAAGTAGACTCCAGTTTACCACAGTCCCCACCATCCCCTATTGCTGATCAAAAATACAATTCAGTATCAGTTCCATTTGTTATTGTTGTCTTTATAGTAAATAAAGTATCCACGTGAATTAAGGTAACTTTAGTTGCTATAACTAACAACTATCTATGCCTTAGTGCAATAAACATTTATTTTCCAAAAAGGTACCTTCCTGCATATGGTGATTTAGGGACATAACCCTACTCTATCTTATAGTTCTGCTTTCCCCTGGGGTTTTGCTAGTTAGTCTTCAGTCAGAGAAGGGGAGGATGAAAAAAAAAAAAAAACCTGCTTTATAAAAGCCCCAGCCCAGATGAGACATACATCATTTCCTCACATACCTCGTTGGTAAAAAGTCCTATAACTCCACCCGATGCTCAATGGGAAGGGAAATATAAGTTCCTGCCCTGCCAGGAATGACAGTACACAGAAGCAAACACATTTTTTGCAGCTGTCTCTACCTTGCCATAACTCTAGGGAAAGCATGCAAAGATAAGATATACACTAAGAGGTATATGGTCACCTATTTATTGTGCTCATTTCTATCCCTTATGGGAAGTTCAGCTTCCAATGTCCAGAGAGCAAGTCTGGAAATGGAACAGATGCTGATTCCATGGGTCTATGAGATCACATGCTCCCAGGTGAGGCCATTGGGCTGATCTGTCGATCATCACTCAAGGGCAAAGCACTCTTAGACTTTAGACCTCTTAGACTACCTGCCTCTCCTCACACTCTAGCCACCTCCCAGCCACACTCCTGGACATCCCACTCCCTACCTCTGCCACACTGCAATGAAATCATGTTTATTAAGCTGGACTAATGCTTATTGGTCTGTCTTTCCCAGTAGACTGTGAGTTCCTCAAGAGCAGACATTGTACTGTTCATACTCGACTCACATTTGCAAAAAAAAAAAAAAATTACTGAGGAACTTTGTGTATCTGGGCAGATGATTCTGTGTGCACCAAAAATGAACAAGCTTGAAGGGTTTCTTGTGTCCCTACCATGGCAAAGAGCACATAAGCAAGGGCTAAACATGGCAGAAACATTCTGGCCTCAAGGAGCTTTTCATCTAGTGCGGCAATAAGACTCATAAGAGGAGTTAATCCAAATAAACTGCATGAGAACAGTCAAGTGTCAATACAGTCACCCTGAGCTCTGGGGATCTGGAGACAAGAAAATGAAGGGGAACGAGCTGATCTTTTCCATGCAAAATCAGCCATGTGTTTCAGTCTGCCACAGGCACCCCTGTGCCTATGTGTGGTCTGAAATGTGTCCCCCCAAATTCCTATGTGGAAATCTTAATGCCCTTTATCTTGGTGTGCAACTATATTTGCAAACAGAGCCTGTTGTGGGGTGATGAAATTAAGGGGGGGGCCATTAATGTACTTCCTAATCCAATATGTCAGGGGTTCTTATAAGTAGGAAGCAGACACACCCAAAGCAGGGTCCATGTGAAGACACAGAGAGAAGGCACCCACAATAAGCCACAGACAGCAACCAGCCCCACTGAAGCCTTAGTCTTGCTCTTCTGCCTCCAGAACCGTGAAGAAATCAGCATCTGCTGCCTTACCCTCCCACTTTGTGTCCTGAGAGCACTTTGTATGGCACCTCTAACAAACTGGTATGCCTTAGCAATTAACATTCCTGCCATTCAGGGTCCTTACTTTTCAAAGCAGGTGAGGGAGGTGGGAACTGGCCATGTGTTAAACATTTTTCAAGTGATTGTATTAAGCAGCTCACCTGGTCATATTTAACTCTCACCGTGGCCACATAGGTTCCATGACCTTATTACTCCCATTTTGCAAACATGGAAAATGGCGCTTTGAGAAATGAGGTCCTTCCCCAATATCACAAAGAGGAGGTAAAGAAGCCAAGTTTGCAGCCCTTTCTGGTGACTGATTGCAAAGCCCTCAGCTCCTTGCACCATGGTGCCTCCCTCAAAGTCCGCCACTCTGTTTAGCAAATCAAAAGGCCAACTGTGTCTAGGTGCCATGGAAAATAGCTTAAGACATCATTGAAGTTACTCAAACAAATGCGATGTTATTCTTAAACAAAGAGAATGAAGAAAACATCAGCCTCTGGCCTCAATACTCGCATTTCTGAGCTTTTAACACTAAACAACCTACAAAGATCATGAATTTTACTCAGGTCCTTCCTCTTTCCACTCTCGTTGACATTGTGAGTCACTGGTTTTATCAAAATGGAGTGAAAGTGCGCTCCATACAATGTTGGATTCATTGGGAAGAAAAAAAAGCAAAAGAAAAACCTCAGTTCTTCAATGCCAGGAGCTTACAAAGACATATAAACCATGAGGAATTCCAAGGACTTACTCAGAAGCTGTTCTGCAAATGCATTTCTTGAACAAAGGGTCAATGTTCCTTTCAGGGAAGAGTGCGGTTCAGGCTTCCGGCATTTTCCTTGAAGTCATTAGGACCATGCCAACAAACAAACATATACTTCGCCTGGGAGAAAGAATCACATTCAACACATCTCACAAGAGTTTGATTATTGGGGACGGGGTGCTTCATGGCACGTGCCTCGCCAGCCGGCCCCCAAATGTACAGATCTGCTTAAAGGACTTTATTGATGGGGGCCACAGACAGATAGGAGCTTGTGGGGAGAAGGGACATGCCAGGATGCTCAGGGACACTGCCTTCCTGACCCACACACAGAAGCTGCACACTCTGCCTCCTGCCTCAGAAAATGCATTTCTGAAACTTGCAACAATATAGAAATAGAAATAATAAACTCAGATCTCAATGGGAGATTCGCTTCCCCATAACAATCCAAGGGTCTTAGAGGATCCAGAAGGAGATAACATGGAATGACAGCCAGTGAAATGATGTCTGAAGCTCTAGCCATACTCATACTTCAGCTTTTAAAGAACTGGAAATAGCCTTGGAAAAGCGCTGGCACAGACAGGCCATAGCTCAATGCAGGCACCGCTGGCCATGAGCGGTGAGACCAGCAGAGATGCCAAGACCTCCCTGAGCTTCAGTATCTGAATTTATGGGCAGATTAAATTAGATCAAGTTAGAGTGTTCAGACAGTGCCTCGGGTTTGAGGATAAACTTTTAAGACCGTCACCAAATCTTCGTTTCTCTCAAGAAACTGTTTTACAGCGTTTAACATACCTCAAAGATGAAAGCAACACGATGAGTGGGAGCATTCAGTGCAAGGCAGAGCTGCATTTTCTGCTCAGCTATGCGTTGGCTTCTCAATGTGTTCATTTACTGAAGCAACATTTACTGAGCATCCACACTATCCTATCCCACCTCACTGGATTAGGAAAACCACTGAGATGAGAATATATTTACAAGGGCTCAGACTCTTAAGGGGCAACAAATGTGTGAAAAATACCCCAAGCATAGGTAGCAGGTGTTACAATGAAGAAATAAATTCATTGCAAAGAGAATTCCATAACACACACACACACACACACACAATGTGACCGTAGACTGGATGCTTATAAAGATGCGGATGTTGTTTTCTGTGTTAGCACTTAACACATTACCTGATAGTCAGCAAATGAAAATGAAAAGTCTTAGAAGAAGTATGTTGGTTACTACCTTGATCCATTTGGAACAGAAGGTGCTAGATCTGGTGTTGCTGTTGTGTGGGATTGAGGGTGCAGGAGTGGGGTGCTTGCTGGGAACCCAGATGCCTGAGGCCATACATAGCACACCTACATGGTGTGCTATGCCATGCACACCATTTCATAGGAAATTCTCATTTCCTATGAGAATTGCGAAGACCTCCCAGACCACAGAGCTCTGTCCCTGGTCCATCAGGGGTAAATGGCAGGAGAGCGTGGTCCACCACTGGTCAGGAAATGCCAATGGAATGGCAGTCCCACAGGAGCCACATGTTCCCTGGGCTCTCACTCCATAGAAAATATTATCTTCATTTGTCCACATAGTCTCATGACACTTCTCCCACGTCGGCTCTTCCTCCGCTATTTGTGTTGATGCTGTGGTTTTCCTCTCTGACCCTTACTGAGACTTTGGAAGAAAGCAGGATGTCATCAAGGGACTGGAGTTGGCAGAGGGTGAGGGCGTTGTCCTTAGGCGGTCTCTGGAGAGGCAGCATGAGGCCAGGTGAGGTCATTAGATTGTTCAGACCCCACTTTCTGGGGACACCAGCAATGCTGTAACCTTTCTGTGCCCCATTTGCTCACCTGGCACATGGACACACACACACGCACAAATTTCACAGTCGTCTCTAGATGATGATTATGACTATGGGAGCCTCTCACACCATGTCTGGGACATTGCAGGTACCCAGAAAGTGAAGACCCCCTTTCTTTGGTCATGGCTTGTAACTGCACTGGGACGCCATTCTCCTAGAAGACAGGCTGGACTGAGCAAAGTCCTTCTCGACTCATGAGGCTGTTATGAGAACCCAGATCAAAGCCACTGGGGTTAAAAATGTGGGTGTTTTTTACCTTGATATGCTTTTTCCCTGCCTTGTTCGCCTATTTAAGGTGCTAGATAAAGGCCAAAGACTTGAGAAGCTCACACTAGCATATTCCCAAAATGTATTTTAATTACCATATGAATGCCCAGTCCTTCCATCGAAGGACATGAGGATGAATGGATGATTACGGGGTATGATTCAATTCCCATAGCTATAGATGCTTCCATATTCAAGCTGCTTCTACTTCTGAGTGGTCTCCTGAGAAGCCAGGGATACAGAAATCATCTCAGGGGTCTGAGAGCCATGAAAAAGCTTTCTCCTTATTTTGTGCACCAGCAAACTACCATTCCTCATCAAATCTTGTTTAGAAATGGCTGTGCAGCCTGAGAAAATTGGGTTCAACTTGCCATGTAGAATTTTGTTAATGAAGTTGTATAAACATAGCTCTTTATTAATCTAAATTACTGGCCTTCAGGGTGAGTTTATTTTATTTGCTCACACAATCTTCAGGCCCTGGGAACCCTGAAGGACAAGTGTGTTCCAATGAGAACAAACCTTTGTGAACCACTTAGAAACAGACCCTCCAGAGGTGCTACATAAACAAAACGTAATGAATTGTCCCCCCTGTCAAAAACCAACAATTCATAATGTGGCCCTGAGTGGAACCAACTGGCCCTCCTGTCAAACACTCCATACTTTGATGTCCATTTTACTGGCCAGAAAAAAGCAAGAGTCCTTTTAATGTTCTATTTTTCAGAATGAAAAGAGAGAGAATAAACTATCAGCTACTAAGCCACAAACACCCTTCCTGTGAACTGCCGAGAAGGCACTTTGGATGCTGCTTAGATTCTTTGTGCTATTAAAATAGTCTTCCATTGTTAGAAAAACAAATTAAAGAGCCACAACAACATTCTTAAGTGATTGATGGAAATAATGACAATGGCTATTAGTAACATTTCTATCTCTCCTGCTTTATATCAGGCATTCCACATTGCTACCTTATAAATGTAATAGTATTTAATGTAGTCTACACCGTGACTTCTTTGAGTCAGTGTTATTAACCCCACTATGTAAGTGAGAAAACTGAGACCAGACTAAGGGACTTTTTCTAAATTACACAGATAAGTGTGTGGAAGATGAAACATCCAAAACAAAGAATTCTGGGTCCAATGATCATTCTTGAACCAATGTGCTATCACCAGAAATGAGGGAATATGTTTTCAGTTAGGTTCTCCCCTTTAGTCCCTGGCTCACCTAAGACAAGATACAAGTAGACCTCAATTTCCTAAACCAAAAGTTCTCTATGAGACAGTTTCTCTGTCAGCTAGAGTTAAAAGGTGGCAAGCAAGCAATTGAAATCCACTTGGGTAATTCAATTCAAAAAAAATGAATAGGATAAGATAGAGGAGGGAGGAGAAGAAAACATGAAAAAAGAGGAGGAGAAAGGTAAAAGAAGTATAATCCACAGGCAAAGTCTTTAGGCAGCTCACAGAAAACGAAAAGCTAGAGCCCAGCATGGCAATGTGGCGTGCATCTGGTCAGAAACCAGCGTGGTGTGCAGGGTTTGGCTGAAAGGACTATTTGTCTCATTCAGGTGCCACTGAGGAAGTAAATTAGCCCCCAAAATGTTGGTGCATTTTCAAGTCATTTGTATAATATTTAAAGTCTCAGCAAAATTTCAGTGGAAAATCCACTGGCCTTACAAGTCAAGTATCCACTCTCCCAGCCAGGGGAAGGCAGGGCACATGATAGACAATCCCATCAGCACTGCATCCACCCAGAAGGACTGGTTCTCAAAGGGTATTGGGGTCTTGTTAAGAAGGTAAGAACTGAAAAAATCCACTACTATAGGAAAAGTCACTTTCAGATGAATGTATAAACTAAATAAAACATACATTAAGTTTACCTTGGACCCAATTTATAGTCAGAGCACCATACGTTGAGGTTATTAAAAGAAGTGAAAGAGGTGGTGGTGGATACCACCTGCTGCTTCTGCAACTATTATTGTTTTTGTCAACATGGAAATTGCAAGGTTCTGTGCATCAGCAGGACTAAGTCAGGGGAATTTCTATCACCAACTAATAGTCTGTCAATGTCACTTCTGACTTCGCCGGGTGCTTCTTCCTCTCAGAGACATCGATCACAGTAAATTGAGCCCTTGATATGATTCCACCTGCAATGGGAAGTATGGAGGATGTACTGGAAAGCAAACCATTCGGATGGGTCTTTGCAATGTGTGAGATGAGAGATGTTGTTTGTCAAAACCAGGTGAAAGGTAATAGGAAAGGAGAGGACAAAGCATATTCTGCAGGTGCTCTGAAGATTGATTCGATGTGGGGTTCAAAGACCTGCTAAATGAAAGGGAAGATTAAGGATGGCCTTGAGGTTTCAGGCACAGATGACTGGATGGAAGGAAAAGCCACTTACTGTGGAAATAGAGGCGCAGTTGGTAGTTTATAAGAGAAGATAAATGTCACCGTTTGGATCAAGTTGAATTTTAAGTCCTTCCGTGCATTTCCAGAAGGGACATCCAGAAGTCAGCTAAACAGAAGAATTAAAGTCCAGTCTCGAGTTTGAGAATGTGATTTTGCGATAATTCACAGAAACAGTGCTCTAAAGGGCAGGTTGTTTTTAGACAGCAATGACGAGTTGACCATGGTCAGGTGGGACATTGTAGAAGGGGTGGAAGTAGACTAGGAACTGGTGGCAAATTCATCTCTGATATACAAGAGGATATTGTAAGAGCCTCACATGGAAATGGAAAAAATAACGAGAGGTGGGGGGAAGGGGGAAGAGGAGGTAGAGTCACTGGTGCCCAAGACCAGGAGAATGCCAATGAGATCTAAATATCAGCATGGCTAGGAGAGAAATCTGAGGAATTCAGATGGACATCTGACTAGACAATCTCTGGTGGAAGGGCAGAGCACTGTATAATCTCCCATATCATCAGATCAGACAACTGATGCACCAAGAGAATAAGGCTGGCCATGGTGAGAAGCTGGAGGATATCAAGACCATTCCATGGAGAGACTAATGGATCATGACACAGAATCTATGCTTCACACTTAAGGCAAACAAAGCTGTTGGGAATTACAAGTAAAAAGATGATGGGAACACAATGAGCTTTGAACAAAGCAGAGTAAAGAATCCTAGAAGGTCAAGAGTGACTACAGGGAACCCCATTAAGAAACGCTTCCATCAATGTCTGGAATGATGAAATTGAACAGGGCTCTAAGCACAAGCTCTGTCTGGAATCAGTTGGCTTGGCTAGCTCTGCAGCTAACAAGTTATGACAGAGAACACAGAGAGAAGTGGATGAATCTAGGAGACATGTTTTAGGTGGCAAGAGCCACAGAAATCTAGCATCAATGAAATTCACGGAATGTCTTTGCTGAAAGTGAAACAATAACTCACAACACCTTAGTATTTTGTGACCTGTAGTTTTGCAAAAAAATTGTTCCAAATACAGATTGTGTATAATGAAGATGGAAGTGGAGGTTCAGATAAATGAACGGGTAATGGAAAGATTTGAGATGCAATGTGAGAAGCAAACTAGATGCATATGAAGCATTACCAATTGTGACGCCTGGTTTTTGGAACAGATTTTCAGTAACAACTGCTAGAGATACCAGGGACGAAACAGAAAAGTCTGCCAAGACAACAGCAGTATCTCCTTTTTTCCTTGACACTGAAGGCCAAAAACCTGGGATGTGTTATTAGGGAGACTTTAAAATATGCCTGCATGATCGCAGAAATGAGCCAGAGAGAGAAAAAAGGAATACTGGATGGTCTCACCTATATGCATGATAGAGGGAAAATAAACAAAAAGACACATAAAACTTCAAACTGAGAAACTGTCAGTAGAACTAAAGCATAGAGCAAAGGAGGAGGAAGGGATAAAATCAGGAGAGAGGAGAACACAGAGATTAAGATGATGGTTCACAGATGACAAGATGGTGGGAGAACCTCAGGGTAGACAATGATGCAAAAATGTGTCTGTGTATGTGCAATCAATTTTTTAAAAATTTGAATATATTGAAGTGCTGAATAAATAAATGAAACTGAGAGGTTATTTTAAAAAAGAAAAAAAACTGTAAGGACACAAAGTACTGATAACAGAACCAGTTCAGAAAAGCTCCTCTACAGGGACTGCTGCCTTTCTGAACAGCTGCTGACTTAGCTACTTTTCTGCTGATCCACTAACCTTAAAGACCACTAAAGTACAAACCAGAACCCTGAGAGCTTCATTAGCTAACAGTGTTCAAAATATGTCTTTTCTAGAAAAGGCAACACCTCATCATTTGAGCACTTGTGTTTTCATGGCAACATACGTGATGAATGATAAAAACTACATGGGCTTCCTGCTTGCTTGCAAGCCTTTTTAAAAATACATAGTAATTTATATCATGAGATAAATGGCAGTGCTAAATGTATACTACAGATCCTTGAACAAAGTTTTCTTTTCTCCAAGACCTCCCATGACACTCTCGTACATAGACAGTTCGGTCAAAAGGAAGAAAGACTATGAGAGAAGAAATAGAGAAAACAAATGACTCCCAAGTTCATTACACCCCAGGTATTGTGCTAAGTGCTCAAAATTACATTTACTTTGAAACCCTCCACTGTCCTACATACCAGGTGCTGTAGTTCTATTTGGCAGAAAAGCAATCTGTGGCACAAGAAGCTCAGGCATAGGTCTGACTCCCACCCTTGGTCCCTTTCTATACCACTGCTGTTCCAGTGTAACTTTTATGGCTCTCAAACAAGTGGGAGACATTACTTCCTCCTTAAGAGGACACAAGCAAGAAGTAAGCAAACAGCTTACTTTGAAAACTCTAAATTCAATTAAAGAAAAATATAGGTTTCACTTTCAGAGCAATTGGAGAATTAAAACAGCCTTGCTTAAGAAATTTTTGTCACAGGAAAATTGAGGAACTATCTATAAAGTAAGCAATGCTCTATAGTCATCAATCATGCATCTGCTAAGGTGGCCCCGAGTACACATGCATGCGGCTTTGTTACTGATTTTGTGACATCATAGAAATAGGGTACAAGATGGTCTCAATAAGTGAAAGACAGCAGACATTGAAAGGATAAGGAATAGGGACAAGTTAATGGCATTTAGATAAGGAACAGAGGTAGAAATAAGAATTGACTAGTCACACACACCCAAAAAGTACAGTGATTTAGGTTTTAGCCAGGTGTCCATTTTTAAAGATTTTGTCATTTTACTAGAAATATTTCATGACTGTTAATTGCTTACATGCTCATCTCACTTCCTCATTTTGACCTCCCTGAGACTAGTGTGTAGGTTATGTTTGTATTCTTGGACCTTACCTATCATATGTATAATACATGCTTCTAGATGGGAGGGATGGATAGATCAGAGGATGAAAAAGGCATATTAGAATAAATAAAAGTATGGGTGTGAATGAGTGAATTTATCAATACATTTTCATTAATCATACTTCTCTGAATAATAAATGCTTTAAAGTCAAGATGAGTAACCAAAATTATAACACCCTTTCTTCCCTGATAAAAAGAATGAGAGTCATGCTTTCGGCAAGTATCAGGGATGTGTTGTGGAGAGTGGTCCTCATATACAAAGAAAGATAGTTGACCAAGCCATTTTTTTTTTCAGCAGATTGCTGAGATGCAAATGTCAAGAAGATTGAGCATGATTCTCATGGTGAACATTGGCTGGTTGTCTGTTGCCTACCATTTTCTTTCATGATTAGTCTGGCTTCCATCTGCTCTCCCAGAACAGAGCTCATCAGTTCAATCTCAGCCAGAAAGTTCATTCAAGGGCAGTTCTGTGACCCTAACCAACTTGGAATGAAGCTCAAGACTTAGACTGAAAAATTTTAGCAAAAGAAACTGTTGCATCTGCTCTGTGAGACGAGCAGATATGTTGCTCCAGATGGGTCTGCATCTTGGGAACAAAGAGAGAAACAGACGCAGCATGGAGAAGCAAAAAGATGGGAAAAAATCAAATCTTTGGTGACAGCATTATCTGAGTCTGATCCTTTGTCTCTGAACTTCTCAGTCAGCTGTTTGTTGTTTATAATGTATCCCAGCTGAATCAACCATCATTTGTCTAACAAAATCACAGCTGGTTGGTTGCAATAGGTTGGGAGTATCATTTGGGGGAATTTCTGCCACTTCACTAAGTGTTCACACTTCTCTTGATGGGTCAGTAGATGTTTGCTCCATAACTGGCTTCGGCAACTTATAGAATCATGAAAGTGAAGGTACAAGTAGAAGCACAATGTAAGCACATCCATAGTGTGTCATTGTTTTCTCATGCATCTTTGATCTGGCTTGAGCAAACTGAGAACACCCCCACAACCAGACTTGGGGGTTCACTGCAGAAGCTTGCTGACCTTGCACCGAGAGACAGATCTAAATGACATCCCTACTCCTCATAACTTCCCTAAAAATCACCCTATTGCTAGCAGAGGCCATGTAATAGGATATCCCTCTTCCTAATTGCAACTGCACCAAAGTGACTATGGCAGAATGAACTGGAAACATGGACTTTAGGCATGGAGGGGTGGAAGAAGCTCTTAAGTGATAATCATAAAAAAAAAAAATAAAAGTCCCAGAACAGAGGTTAGGAAAAGCCTGAGCAACAGCTGTCAGCTAGAAATCCAATACAGGGACATGTAATCAGATGGGATTTGGGAGACCCATTTGGCTTCCCACCAGCAACTGAACTTCCTGAGTCCACATCACCCCAGTTCAGGAATATGTCATCTTCTTTATGGGAACTGAGGTTTCTGATCACAACCACTTCATTCAGCAAGTTTTGATATGAATCTGATGATTCAGGGAGTTACTTCGGTGGGCCACACAGTCAACCCAGCCCCCAGGGTGAACATTAAGCTCCCCTGTAATCAAGCTAGGGAAGTATAGGGTGATGCAATGAATTCCAACAGAATTGGGCAGGAACAAGTAAGAAAACACTCATAAGCCCCAAAATCTTTTCTAAGTCAGTGTAGCAACTGGAGGATTTAAACTGAAATTGCTATCCGTGGATAGTGGCCAAGCCAGGAGACAGCCGAATTATAGGAGATAAGACTTGGAAGAGGATAAATGAAAAACATTGCCCCAATGTTACAGATTTGACAGGAAATAAAGATGACACACTGCATCAAGGTTAAGGATGTCTATTTTTAAGGGGCCATATTCATCTATATTTCAGGTTTTTTTATAAATATGAATGCATGGTCAGTAGTTTCATTTAATTCAAAAACATTTAAGGCAAGTTTACTATGTGCCAGCCACTAAATTAGATTCTGAGACTAGGACAGGGTTTCTCAGTCTCAGTACTAGTGATATATGGGGACTAGATAATTCTTTCCTGGGGCTGGAGGAGTCGGGGGTGGAAAATGTAGAGATTTTCCTGAGCATTTCAGGAATTTTAGCAGCATCACTGGTCCCTTTCTCTAAATGCCAAACCCCTATTGCAGTTGAGACAATGCAAACCGCTTACAAATATTGCCAAATGTCTCTCATGAGTGGAGGCACAAAATTACCTCCATCTGAGAACGACTAGAATTAATGGTTGAAGATACACACATCACAGTTCAATGCATGTGTTCAAAATGAAACTATGCTTGGCTCCTGGATCTGCCACTTATTAGCTGTGTAACCTTGAGACAGTTACTTAATATAGTTCTAACTTCCAGATCCATATCCATAAAGTGGAAATAAATAACTCTGCAGAATTATTATGAAGACTAATGAGAAGATATATGCAAAGAATTTGACAAAGTGCACTGCCCAGATCAGAAAGACAAATCTTTGTCCAAGGAACTCACAGAATAATGCAACACAAGTACACAATTAACTACTTGAGTTCTCTCAAGTGGAATTCAATATTTCACCTACACTGCCAACATCCCACTCCACCTCTAATTCATTTCTATGATTTCCACCTTGTCCACTGCCATGAATCAGACTAGAAACAACACAAATCTTCCTCATCTTCCAACGAAGCCTCCATTCTGCTGTCAAAATTTATTCCTGAAGATCAGCTTTTAAAATCATGGCACTTTTTCCTTCATTGTAGAGCTTGGGCTAGCATTGAAAGCCTTCCGTGATAGGTTCACCATGGTTTTCTAAACTAACCGTCCCAGAAGAATTAACCTTGTTCAAAAAGTTCTCCCAGAACCTCCCAGTTCAAATGAACTTCTTCCTCTTCCACAAATATTCCTTGTGCTTTCATGAATCTATAAATTAAACCATTGAATTTAAGTCATTTATATGTTCATGCCTGTATGTCACCTTCATTAATGTGAAAGCTACTACACAATCAAAATCAACCCTTCCATCATTCCTGTAGCCTCGATGCCCAAACTGCCATTGTAGAGTTAAAAAAGAAATTAAACAGAATTTGCAGTTGCACAACACAAGGAACATGAAATACAAACAAGACCTGACTGGAATAAGCACCATTTACTTAGCCAGTGACATTTTTGAAATTTTTGTGAAAGTGACATTGATTTCTAACATGATGTAAATTTTAGGTACACAACATTTTGTTGTATTTGACATAAGAGTGTGTACAGTGTTATGATCTCTACCAGAAGTCTAGTTTGCATCTACTACCACATAGTTAGATTCCCCTTACAGAACTTGCTCTCCTAGCCCATCCCACCACCAACACACATAGCTACTATCTCGTCTCTGCAACCTTCGCAAAAAGTGTTTGTTGTATTTTATTTGTTCATTGGCTTTGTGTCTTAATTCTACAAATGAGTAAAATATTAAGGTCTTGATTTTCTCTTTCAGACTCATTTCACTTGGTAGAAACTCCTCAAGGTCATCTATGATGTCAAATATGGTAAAAGTTTATAATTTTATAGCTTAATAGCATTCCATTATGGGTATATAAATGTGTGTGATATATACAGTATATATATATATATATATATATATATATATATATATATATATATGTGGTACATATGTATATATGGTATATTACATATATATGTGGTATATATTTATTCTTTATCATGGGAATTAGATGATTTCCATGGTGTGATTATTAGGAATAATGTTGCAATTAACAAAGAAATGTATATACCTTTTGAATTAGCATTTTTATGTCTTTGGGTAAATACTTAGAAGTAGAATAGATGGATGGATCATATGGTATTTCTATTCTTATTTTCTTTTTGTTTCTTCCCTTGCTATTGGAGATGAATCTAAAAAGACAACTCTAATGTTGATAGGAAAGAGGTCATGGCTCAAATTTTCTTCTATGTATTTTATGGTTTCTGGTCTTATATTCAAGTCTTTAATTCCTTTTGACTTAATTTTTGTATATGATGTGAATAGTGGTCTAGTTTTGTTCTTATGCATGTGGAGGACCAACTTTTCTAACACTATTTATTAAAGAAACTTCCCCTTCTCCATTCTATGTTCTAAACACTTTTGTCACAATTAATTGTCTGTAATGTGTAGGCTTATTTTTTCCAGGTCTTCAAGACATAAACACAGTTCAGAGCAACAAGATAGCCAAAAAGTTGAGAAAAAAATTGAGGGATGTTGGGAACACACTGACCAAAATAACTCCATTTTGTTTAAAAACCTCCATTTTGAAAATAGTGTCCTCTCCCTGCCCTCAGTGGAAAATACCCACCACGGAGGTTGGTCCAACATCCTGTTTCTGCCTCCCCTTATTCCTGGTTGTTACTGACAACAGAATTTTCCATCTGATCGATGATGGATGCCAGCATTGTCCTCCTGATAGATGATGGATGCCAGCATTATTGGGAACCCATAGTTATGGGAACGTGGGAATGTGTCCTGTAGTGATGGGAAAGTATCCTTCACCTGTTTGCTTGCTTCACAATGGGGGAGAGAGGGGGAGACGGTGGTGGTTTTGCCCTAGGATCTCTCTTGCCTAGCTGGCTTGAGAACCCTGGTGCACCTGTAATAAACCTGAAACTTTGAACTTCATTTAGAGACTTGTGTCTTGTTGAGGAGACCACAAGTCACAACAAGGAAGAATATAAAGGAACCAAACAGAGTGATACCATGTTTGCACGTTATATAGATATTTTTACTTGAACCTCTAAACTATCATCTAGAGATAAACTATGAGTCTCAATTTGCAGTTGAAAAGACTTCAATTCCACAAAGCTAGAGATAGTACTTTCTGGCTTCAAGGTTTTTCTTTTCATTACTATTTTTTAGGTAACATTGGTTTACAACACTAACTTTCAAAAGCTCAGCTCTACACAACATCTGCATACACCACACCACACCCACCACCATAGGCCTACTTTCTACTTGCCATCATCCAATGGAGCCACCCTAGCAGCCCCCACCCGCTTCCCTTCTGGTAACCACCACTCTGTTTTCAGAATCAGGATTTGTTTTGGTTTTGTTTGCTTTGTTTCCTTATTTCCCACATTTGAGTGAAATCAGGTGGTATTTCTCTTTCTCCTTCTGACTTAGTTCATTTAGCAAGATCCCCTCAAGGTGCACCCTATTGCAGAAAATCACAACAAGATTTCATCTTCTTAGCGACTGAGTAGTATTCCATTGTGAATCCACACCACTTCATCTTCATCTCCCTCATCCATCTGTAGCAGCTGGATTGTTCCCATATCTTGGCTACTATAAATAGTGCTTCAGTAAACATAGGGGTGCATGTATCTTTCAAATCAGTGCATTTGTATTCTTTAACTACATATCCAGAAGTGGGATTACTGGCTCATGAAGCAGTTCTAGGCTCAATTTTTTAGGAACTTCAGAGTAACTGGCAGAACTGTCTGACTTCAAGGTTATGTTTGGAAACCCAAGATCATCGCTTCATGCCACTTGCTTCACATAGATATTAACAGTTGTGAGTCCACAATGGGCTAAGGTCAAATCCCAATGTTGTAAATGGCCACGTAATAATTTTAGAGTCGTTTCTCCCCTGCAGTACTTTTCAGAGCCCTTAATATCAAGAATCTTCAAGTAAAGACATCATATACTATATGACCTCACAGCTTGTTCACAGAATGTCTTCAAAGACTTCAATAGAACACAGATTGGGAACCCCACACTGTCATACTAGCAATAGTATTAATGAATAAGTTAAATGAAAGCTTGAAGGAAGAATTGAATGTCTGGTCACAGGGGCTCCATTTAAGCTCCACTCAAGCTTTCTTCCCATTCTTATTTTTCCCAGCAATAGTGCTAGTCTCTATACCCTTCCATGCTCCAGCAGTAATAACTACCCAGCCTGTCAGATCCTGGCTTTAAAATGATGACTCCTATTTCTGCTGCAAAGAAAACACCATCTAGAAATATGATCACGATATTCCAGAGGGAATGTGAACTCACTCTTCACACTTCTCAGATGTGCACGATATCATCTCCAAATTTGTGTACTTCTCAAATCCAGCTTTTAAAATGAAAATGGACTTTGAGTCCAGAACTTCTCTGCGGGTGTTTTAATTTTAGAGCAAAGCGTTTTCTACGTAGTTCTCCAGGAACTTCCTGTGCAAACTTCACACAGTCACTTTCCCTCTCTGGGACTCATTTTCTTCACCCAGGAAATGAGATGCAGGCTAGTAGAACCCAGGATTCACTCCAGTACTGTTGAAAACTGATGCTTTGCTTGTAATGTTAAGTCTGTATCAAACCCCATTGGATTGGCTATACCTTACTTCCTACTTAATACACTGCGATACAACCTTGAAATAGTTGCTCTTGTCAGTGTTTCACCATTTTTCTCATTTCTGCATATTTTTAAATAAGTCACTTAGTCCCTTTGAGATCTCGGTGGTGACCTTGGGCCTTATTGCTGTTCCCATGGTTCCTTATGAAGGACCAGGAGGGGGCTTGGGGCTGTTCCAAAGGGGTAGGGGGTGGGGAGGAGTGTAAGGACAGGTGTCCTAGAGCCTCTCCAGCCCTGTGTTTTTGTGACAGGTGGCAGCACTCCAGTTAAGTGTGCTCTGTCCCCACCTAGTCATTAGAAGCAACCCAAGCCCTTCCAAGAACAGTGAGTGAGGAGGGCAAAGCCCCTCCCAGGCCCATTTCCTTTCATCAGCTTCACAAAGACCCACCAGCACAGGTCTTGACAGGAGATCAGGCTTCGGACTCCAGGGGACCCGAGGCTGGGTCACCTCCTGCTAAGCCCTCCTTTTCATATTCCCTCAGGCTTGGTGGCCCAACACCTCATCCCCTCCTGGCCTGATCCAGGGACAACAAAGAGTTTGATGAGAGGGGAGTGGAAGAAGGAGAGGATATTTAACAGGGAAGGGGGAGGAGGGAATACCCATAATCAACTCAAGACAAAGGATGAGATTAAGGGAGTTGGGAGGAAACCCCCTCCCAGTCACTGAGGGGCCCTCTGAGAAATTAATAGACTTCACAAGGCTGCTGGGAAAGCTCTCTCTCTCTCTCTCTCCAAAGCCATATGCATGAGGATGGCAGCCCAGGAACCAGGCCAATGATTTGTTCAGTGTCAGGCAAAGAAAGAGCTGCAGCTAGATTCCATCTTGGCCCTTTGTCTTCTCGCCGCCATGGACTTCCTGCAGGCACAGGCACTTGGCGAAGACACTGCAACATTTTTAATGACCTGACTATGGTGCAGGGACCTGGAGTGGGAATTCCAGCTTCGTGGGGTGCCCCTGCTGGAACACTGCTCCTTGGCAGCTGTATGTCTCTCAGTGGGTCACTAGCCTCTCTGAACCTCAGGTTTTTCATCATCTCTTACCCAGTGGTTAGAAAGAGAAAGGTTGAGTGAAGGGGTGGCCAGTCATGGTTGGTCACTAGGTATTTGTTTCCTTTCTCCCCTCTGGCTTTGTTCCTCTTCCACCCTGCTTTTCAATAGAACACACACTGTAGTGGCTGCTTTGGATCTGGAGTTAAGGTTAACAAGGCAGGTACTATACCTCCTCTGTCTTCTTGTACAATAGGAGACAATTTTAATGTTGTAGTCAGAGAAACGGAAGTCACACACAGGTTGGGGAAACATAAATCTAAGTGTCTCCCCCTCTACATGTTCTAGATGATGCTTCTGGGACTTCCAAAGCAGTCCCTGCTTACAATTCAGCAGGTTCCTGCTGAAAGGATGGCAGCCTCCAGGCAGACAACCGGTCGCAGCTCTTTCTGTGTGAACCTGATGACAGAGAGTTGGAAGGTCAACAGCCATGATTTTTAAAGTAGGTCATTGAATGCAGGCCCCCAGCAACTACTACCCTCCTTCTTGTTTATATTTCTCTGTCTTAAAAGAAAAAAACAAAGAGACGACAAAGAGACGAGCCTTCTAAAAGTAAGATGACTTTGATGATAACTGTGTCTATACAAAATTCAACTCTCAAAAATAGCTACATGGAAATGTAGACTCAGAGACAAAAGGTCATGGGGGAGGGGCGCATCAGCCTTACCCCACCCTTCTTGAAACCAAACCACACAGAACCCTGAGCTACTCAAATTCCAGCTGCAAATGTGGACTGAGACAAATGCTTTGTAAAACCCTCAAGCGCAGTAACCCTTGTGTGGTGCTGATCGTCTCGGCAGGGGCTGTGGGGAAAGAGCCTGGCATGCCATTGAGAAGGGACCTCTGAGCATTCCTGGCTGGAAGACCTAAAGTTCATCTTTCATCGTCGTGATACACGTTGCCTCATGTAACAGCATGAGAAGGTCCACTTAGCTGGCATGTAAGAAAACTTCCAAATTATGCAACAGTGTTATCCGCCATGGTGCCTCTCGCCAGACACACCCGCTAAAATTCAATTCAATTCAGAAGTCAGCTCTTCATTCCCAGCAGTAGCATTGTGAATGCTTAGTGTTAGTGTGTACCTGGCTGCTATTAAATGATGACAGAATATAGCATGTTATCATTGCAGGAAGGCATACCGGACAGCACTGATCTAGAAGGATCCTTATGCTATGCTGCTAGAACTGCTACCTCTGGGGGGTATCATTGAACAGGTCTCCTTGATGTCACCCTCCAGGGAGAGAGTGTGGACTAGAAAGGAGCTGGAGAGACATCTGGAACACTAACAATGGATTGTTTGGGCTCAAATTCACAACAAAAGAAATTTGATTTCCCCATTCCTAATAGCCACAGGTATGGATAGAGGTATATGGGTGTTCACCTTATATGTAATTGTTACAATGCTTTATGTATGGCTTCATATTAGTGTTCTATTTTGCAAAACATTTTTCATTGACATGACATTGACTAATGATATTATGTAAGTTTCAGTTATAGATAAGTCCAAGTCTGTATCTACTATGTATCTACTCATCACCAAATGTCTAGTTTTCACCTATTACCACACTATATCCTTTAACCTGATTTGCTCACCCCACATGCCACTATTTTGTCCTTGTCACTGAAGAATTCATTTTTGGTTTGGTCTTGTTTATTCATTTGTTTCTTTACCACAGGTGAATGAGATCATATGCTATTTGTATAGAGCTTTAATAAGGTTTTTCTAAATGGATTCATGAGTTATAGGACTGCCCTTCTTAATCAGGAGATACTCCCACTGCGTCAATGAACCCAAGCTTGATAAGCGGTCATGGGGTTGAATCCTCACCTTCATCTCCTCTCTTGAGGGATCCTTCATAATTTCAGCTCACCGTGACTGCCATAGTTTCCTCTCTGCCTCATTCCCACAGGATGTTCATGAGGAACCAGCACCTGGAGCAGGTAATGGGGTAAACTTTCAAGGGGACAGTTTCTCCCTCAGTTTTTGAAGCATTCATATGTTTTGTTGCACATATCTTAATTAGATCTTTACCTCTAGGGGAAAGTCAACTTTGGAGGCAACCAGGTTGCACCCAAAGTTCAGTGGGGCTCAGGCTGAGGCACCAACTGAGTTTTACTGGCCAGGAAAGTCAACTTGGAGGCAACCAGCTCGCACCCCAAAGCCCAAAGGCGCCGATGACACACTTGAAAAACAAGGACACTCACTACCCAAGAGCATCAAGACACCCCAGTCAAAAAGGGCTATACAACAAGCCTAGAACCTCAGAGGCACTAGATCTTTACCTCTAAAAAATATCACTTACAAGGATGTAACTAGAAGGATATGAATAACAGTGATTTTCATAAAACACAGGAAAGATTGCTGGAGACAATTTAATGTCCAAACTAACAATAGGTTGAACCTGCTAATATGTTGAGACAGCTGAACACTAAAGAGCTATTAAAAGTCAAGCTGGGAAGGAATAATTAATATAAAAATCCCTTCATGCTGTATTATGAAGAGGAAAACAGCAGATTACAGAAAAACACATTCAATGACTCCTCTTTTGTCAAGGAAAACTATTAAAAACTTCCTTTATGGGCATGGTGGCATGCTCCTGTAATCCCAGCTACCTGGGAGGCTCAGGATCAGGATCACTTGAGTCCATGGGTTCGAGACAACCCTGGACAACATAGCAAGATCTAGTCTCTTAAAAATAAAAATCAAAAGTAAATAAAATCTCCCTTTGCTGATAGATATACAACTTCTTTCACTCTGGAAGTGGAGTTTGAGTGACCTCTCCTGAGGATGTGCTCGGCTCACTTCCAAAGAACAGAATATGGGGAAAGTGGAGTAACTTACGGAGGAGAAACTTTCCATCAAGAATATGTGATGAGAAGGGAACTTCGCCCCTGTCATATATTTTCTCCAAAACTTATACCTCCAACCTAATCATGAGAAATGTATGAGACAAATCCAAACTGACAGACATTCCACAAAATACCTGACTCAAACGTCTCAAATCTGTCAGGGTTCATGAAAACAAGGACAAACCGAGAAGCTGTCATAGATCACAGACTAAGGGGACATGACAACTGCATTTAATAAGGTGTCCTGGGTTAGATCCTGAACAGAAAAAGGACACTAGTAGAAAAACAGCAGAAATCCAAATAAAGTCTTGAGTTCATCAATAGTGCTATGTCATACAAATACATCATCATTGTACAAGGTGCTAACATTAGGGAAAGTTGGGTGAAAGTTATACAGAAACAGTCCACATTCTCTTGACAACTTTTTCCATAAATCTGAAAATATCCCCAAGCAACCTTTTCTGTGTGTGTGAAGAGAAAATAGTATTGAGACAATTGATAGGTAAGTACACTAGGCCATTAGACTGTCACCTTCAAATCTAAAGACAAAATTTTACAGATGTTCTTTTAAAAGATGCCAAAACTAAGAACCCCAAGTAATCTTAATTTATTTAATATTATTTGTTACACGATGAGGTAGACAAAATAAAATCAAATTGTATACCAATAGCTTGCTATGAACCCTCCTTACCATCCATCCCAAACAGCACAAACAGATTTGCAGCCATTGTCTCTTACATTTCAGCCTGCTATGATATGATGTTTCAAGAGAAAATGTGCTTAAAATGTTTTTTTGAGCTACCATTGTAGCTATTTCTAGAAAATATACCTCATTGCAACTTCAGATTGTCATTCTCCAATATTGTAGAGTTAAAATGCATTCCTTTTTAATCAGTGCATTATGCAATCAGATATTAATTGAGAACTTTTCCTCTACTACATTTCTAAACACCAGTGACAGTCACTTGTAAAAGCAAGTAAGTCATTTGTAAAGCAAGAAGGTCACTTGTAAAAACAAGTCAGCTCTGGCTTATGAATTGGGCAGCTAGCTTATGCTAGCTGATTGATGAGTCAATCAGAAACCTCCCTAATATTTTACAAGCTGAGAGACCACTAACGCAAAACCTAAGCTGCTCCCTGTGGATGGAAAAGGGGGTTCCAGAGGCTATGTAGTTTTATCAATTTGGAAGTTCTAGACTAAGTAGGCCATGATAAGTTCAGATGCAGAGAAAAGAGATAATGGATAAGGAAGACAAATCTTGGCAATTTTCCATTTATCTTTGACTTTAACACATGCTCTCATCCCCCTCAATTAAGTCATTCCCCAAATTTTCATTCTGGTCCAAAATTGTTGGGAGTTGGGTTTCTATCACAACCCAAAGAGATCAGTCTTAGCTTTTACATAGGAAGTTCTCCTATCTTTTTCATGCCCATCAGATGAGCAAGACCACAAAGGTAAATTTGCCTGACCTTTAACTAGACCACATTCAAAGTAGGTCATCTCAGTTTATCAATAAATAATGAGTTGAATTGTACTTAATTGAAATGAATTGTATTGCACTGAAAAGTTACATATGAGCTCAACCTAAGAACGCACTATATTAAATCAGGGTGGTTTGTGTGTATGGTTGGTTAATGGCTTGCTTGCTGGCTTGCCACAACAAAAAGGACTAGACTTTTCTGCACTACCAGAAAGGTTGGAAACATAAAATGTCTCAGGTACTACAATGTCTTCATTGTCTTTTGTAGGACTTAGCTCAGAGTTGCAATCCAATGAATGAACATATTTTATTGTCTCTATCCATGAGTTGCTAGAAATCTATTTACCTAATTAAATGGGATGTAAAAATCATGACTTAATAAACAATGAGAGAAGCTAACATTCTTTACTATTGCTTGCTGTTATTTAAATGTGTGAAATGAATGTAGTATATCATCTGAAGCCTCCTCTGATCTGCAGGAGTAAATGATTGTTCATGAAATTGACTCACACAGTGATAGTTCCACTTTATATACACCTACTATCTCAGTGCTAAAGATGTCCAACACTGAGCAAAATCAGAAATATGTTTGAGTCACTGAAATGACAGAGAAATTCACTGAGGAAGAAAAAGAAAAAAATACAAGAAGAATGTGTGCATAGCTATCACAAAGGACAGATAGGAGACAGAGGAAATAAACCTCATCACAAGGAAAGGTTTTTGGGGAAAAAAAACCCAAAAAGTCAAGAATCCACATTTTAGCATCCCTCCCTAACATTATATTCCATTCAACCCACATGATTCTTTCTACCATCATCAATAATATCTATTAATCAGCTACTTTGTGCCAACTATGTTCTCATACATACCTCTCAACAATACAACATAGATATCTTTTTTTACCTTCCTGTTACAGATGATGAAACTAACATAATAAAAGATTTAATACTTGCCTGTGATCAAACATCATCAGGGGTTGAAGTAGGACTTGAACCCAGGAAATACTCTCAGTCAAAAAAAAATTTTTTTTTCTTTTCAACATAGTTCTGGAAGTCCTAACTAGGGAAATAAGACAAGAGAAAGACATAAAAGGAATCCAAATAGGGAACGAAGAAATAAAGTTATCATTATACGCGGATGATATGATTGTCTATGTAGAGAACCCAGAAAAATCAACAGAAAAACTGATTGAAATAATAAACTGATTTGGTAAGGTAGCTGGATACAAAATCAACACGCAAAAATCAACAGCATTCATATATGCAAAGAATCAATGAGAAGAAGAAGAAATTAGAAAAAACACCACATTTACCATTGCACCAAAGAAAATCAAATACTTGGGAATTAACCTAACAAAAGACGTAAAAGACCTATACAAAGAAAACTATAAAACATTCTTAAAAGAAATAGAAGGTGATGTAAAAAAATGGAAAGACAATCCCTGTACATGGATCGGAAAAATCAACATCATCAAAATGGCTATACTACCAAAGGCCATCTATAGATTCAATGCAATTCCAATAAAGATCCCAATGGCATATTTTAAAGAGATAGAACAAAAGTTACTGAAATTCATATGGAACAACAAAAGACCCCAAATAGCCAAAACCCTTTTGACAAACAGAAGAGAGAATGGAGGTATTACTATTCCAGACTTCAAACTGTACTACAAAGCCATAATACTTAAAACAGCATGGTACTGGTACAAAAACAAACAGACCAATGGATCAGAATTGAATATCCGGAAATAAAACCACACATATACAGTCAATTAATCTTTGACAAAGGGGTAAAAAACATACCCTGGAACAAGGATAGCCTCTTCAGTAAATGGTGCTGGGAAAACTGGATCAAAACTTGTAAAAAAATGGACCAGGATAACACCCTCACACCCTGTACAAAAATTAACTCAAAATGGATAAAGGACCTGGAAGTGAGACCTGCAACCATAAAATATATCAAAGAAAACCTGGGCAAAACCCTTCATGATTTCACCTCAGAAATCCATTTGGGGAAACAACTATGGCTGGCAGAAAAATGAAGGAAAGCATAAACAGCTGGGACTATATAAAACTAAAAAGTTTCTGTTCAGCAAAAGAGACAATAAGCAAAACAAAAAGAAACCCAACCAACTGGGAGAAAATTTTTGCCCTGCAGACAAGTGACAAGGGTCTGATAACAAAGATCCACAAAGAGCTCCTACAGCTCAACAAAAACAAAGCAAAAAACCCA
>PVHY01009266.1:0-57325 GCA_004024945.1 Uropsilus gracilis | reverse complement strand
GAAAAACTTTAAAACACAGTTTAAACTTTCCACTCGTGGGTTCTTACCACCATCCCCAGCCTTCTCAACCAAAATACCAAACCAATGTAAGACTCTCAGTGCAGTGCAGACTAATTTATTTCTAACAAAGTGATTTTTAATTATCCTAATAATTACAAAAAAAATATGTAAGACTCAGAATACTTCAACATTGTCCAAAACCTTTCCCAGCATTGTCCAAAGTCCTTTCCCAGATTGTCCCAAATATCCTCAGTCTCTCAGTCCTAATCGTCTCACCAATGTCCAGTCAGAGTCCATCTCCAGACGCTTGAAGACTTGTTCCTTTAAATGCTCCTCGTTGTCTTCCACGCTGTCTTCTCCTTGTCACCGTCAGGTAGCAGGAACTCCATGGTGCCGAACCAGCAAAGTTTACTTTCTTCTCAGGCCTAACTTTTGCACAGCCTCTCGCAAACACAAGTTAAACTCAGCGAAACAAACTCCAACACGGAGTTCAAGTCTGCAAACTCCTTAACTGCATTCAGCACACATGCTGCCAGCCTGGGTCAGCCGAGGGTTGCAGGCCCTCAGTGGCCACCTGGCCAAGCTCACATGGCTCACATCTTTACAAGATGGCTGATTCCCATCTCCTCTCCATATTGGAATCCCAATCCAATCGCCTAGAATCAAATCAAATCCTCCTCTTTGTTTGCACACCCTTTATATACCCTGATTTCCCGCCTTCCAGGAAATCTGTTACACTTCTTTCTTCCCCCTGCATCCCCCTAAAGGGAAATTCCAGCTAAGGTCATTCCCCCATTTTAACATTACCTGTCCTTGAAACCTGCAATCTTAAACAGGAGACAGTGGGTGAGGGGGGCACACCCTATCACTTATAGCTCCTTGGATAGGACTTAAGTATGCTCACACGTGACTGGAAAGGAGGAAATATCCCCAAAGTCCATGTGTCTGATTAATGGATATTTCTACTAAAGAATCATGAGGTTACATGGCCGGGTACGGTGGCTCGTGCCTGTAAGCTTCAGCCTATGAAGTGGCCGGGGCTAGGGATCACGGTTTGAGTCCCACCTGGGGCCTGTAGCAAGACCTAGTTCCAAAAAAATAGCTTGGTGTGGTGGCACGTGCCTGTAATCCCAGCTACCTGGAAAGCTGAGGCTGGAGATTGCTTGAGTCTGTGGTACCCTGGGCAACGGGAGCCTCTGGTTCCATGGGCAAAAATAGCCAGATGTAGTCTCAAAAAAAAAAAAAAGAATCATGAGGTTACAGATACTGGGGAACAATTATCATTCTTTCATTTCCCACATCTCTGATCAAATTTTTGAGGGAGATCTTGATAGGGGGTAATGGGGTGGTGGTTTTGCCAAGCCTGCTTTATCAATAAAGTATCACTGAAATCTCCATAAGAATAAGCAGTTTAAATTAAAGAAAAATCAACAGTTTAAGAACACAGGTTTTGCCCTGAGGGGAGGAGATTCCCATATAATTCACCTTTAAGTGGTGACTTAAAGGGCAACACCTACAGCTAAACTGTTAACAGAAGTTTAAAAACAATTAAGTGACTCAGTTTGTTTTTTGGCAAACCTCCCACTCAGGCTTTCTTGAAGTTTTGGCAGCCACTGGGGGTGTCACCTAGGACTGGCAGCCATGAAGCCAGACCAAGCTGGCTGTCCAAGTTGGCGCTTGCCTCCCCAACCCCACCAAGCTACCTCTGTTACTATGCTCTTCTCTGAGCTTCTGAGAAAGTCTTTGGCTTTGTTGGCGAAGCAGAGAAAGTTGCAGTATATATCAAGATGATTTTGCTCTGTTAGTAATGCCATGCTACTGAATCTCAGACATAATCCATTAATTACATGTTCAGAGGTTGAGTCACTGAACTCAGTGGCCTATGCAGAACTGCCCAGGAAGATGGAGACTTACACCTGCTATCCAGCATGGCTGTCGAGCACTTGAAACTTAGGTAGTGAACCTAAGGAAACTTATTTTTAATTTAATTTAATTTTAATTAATCTAAATAGCCACAGGTATCCAGTGACCACCATATTATCCCAGTCTTAAGGTGTCTTGCTATTTAAGTGCCTCTGTAAGTTCAGACCCACTTTTAGCAACTCAATGAAGACTCTCTTATGCAGCTGTGGGATATGCCATCTTCAGAAATCAACAAGTTAGTTAATTCCTGTTCTTTTTTTAGTAAGAAATTTCAAAAGCAAATTATTTTTAGGCGGAATTTTTCTCCTCAAAAGTTTACTGAAAGTTTTGTGGTTTTATGGCTCATTTCCTCCCAGCTGCAAAATACACAAGGAAGACAGAGTTTTGGGGTGCAATCATTTTGGTGTTTTTTGAAAGCTGAGTTTACAGGATGAGGTAGCAGAATTGTTAAGGCAAACAAACTACTGCTAATCCATTTTGCTCTGCACCCTTTGGTTTGAATTCCATCCAGCCTGACATCTCTTCGGGAAAATCAGATTTACTGAGATAATTTATATACAGTTAATTTATCTTTTTGACCATATTGTTTCAACAAACACTGCCACAATCACCATAAAGACCAAGATAAAGGATATTTTTGCCACCCCTAAAAAGAGCTTCACCAGAGCCAAGTCACTCTTGTTGATGTGTCACTAGAGTAATGAACAGTTTTAACACTAGAATTGGATTTAGGTCATCAGTTTACATTCCGCTTTATTGGATTAGATCTCAGGGTGGAAGTTTACTCTGGCAGCATAGTAAATATAACTTAGTATAGCCAAGAGAAAGCAAGCTGCTGGCACCACTGAGAAGAATACATCTGCTGCAAACAGGTAGATGGAGAACAGATTAGCGAGATCTTTTACAAGGGAAATGATACTTGGCATGGCACTGATCATATTTTATTAATTTCTTTATTTTTTATTAATTTCTTTATAATTAGATGAATTAAGTATGTATACTTAGAATGGCCCCTGGAGCCTGGCATGGTGGCTCATACCTGTAAGCTTCAGCCTATGAAGCGTCTGGGGCTAGGGATCGCAGTTCGAGTTCAGCTTGGGGCAGCAAGACCTAGTCCCAAAAAGTAGCTGGCTGTGGTGGCACGCGCCTGTAATCCCAGCTACCTGGGAAGCTGAGGCTGGGGATTGCTTGAGTCCATGGTACCCTGGGCAACGTGAGCTTGCGGTTCCACGGGCAAAAATAGCGAGACCTAGTCTCAAAAAAAAAGAATGCCCCCTGGCACATAGCATGTAATACTCAAGAATCAACCATTTTTTTCAAATACTGCTGTAATTAACTTCCAAGACCCTCCTACCTTTTAACTGGCCAGAGTATTTCAAAAGGCCTGTTGGTGGGATGTATTATCTCAAGGTTCTTCATTAAATGTGCTATCATCATTGTTGTTTTACATGCTCTCTCTAGGGGCTGGGTCCTGTTTCGTATTTGCAATTTTTGGTGAGTGAGTGGAATTCTAGGAGTTGAAAGTGGGAGCCTGTCCATTTTCTAGAATCGCAGTATTGAATCCAAATATCATAGAATTTTTTTTTTTTTTTTTAGAGACTAGATCTTGCTCTGCTGCCTGAGGTACTCCTGAACCTGTGGACTCAAGTGATCCCTAGCCTCAGCCTCCCAGATAGCTGGAATTACAGGCACACGCCACCACACCCGGCTATGTTTTTGAGACTAGGTCTTGCCACGTTGCCTGGGGTAGTCTCCAAACCGCGGACTCAAGTGGTTTCTAGCCTCAGCCTCCCAAGGCTTTTTTTCTTCTTTTGGTATTCTGTAATCTCTTATTATCAAAATCTACCACCTTAAAAACTTTTTCTTCCATTTCCCCCAATATTCAAAATGGCCCCCTTTATTAGGTTAGGCTTTCTTGATTAAAAGTGACTGCTGATCCTGTGTCCCCCAAATCTTGGAATTCTGCAATACTGGCTTTTGTCCAAAGTGTTGTATAGCAGCACAGTCTCTAGAAGAGGCAACCTGGAAACAGATCCGTAGGGCAGGACACTGGAGCTATTTGTCTCGAAGGAACTGGAGCTCTGGGACAAAGTGCTAACTCAGGGTGAATCAAAGGCGGAGTTTTGCGCCCCCTTTCGGAATTTGCGGAGACAAGTGCGTTCTTGCAGTTGGTAAGCTCTTTGTCTCCGTGTTTCCCTTTGGCTAGGTTCCCAGCTCTTTAAAACGGCAGGAGTTGAGAGTTTGCCAAGATGCCTTCTCGGGCTGTAACAGCTGTGTCTGCGGGAACTAGGCTGTTTCAGATACTTCCTTGACCTCTTTTGTAATTGTGAGGACTCAACAATGGGTCTATTATGCTTTGGGATTCTGATATCCCCAAATATAATGAGTCACAACCAGATAAGACACTATTTCCATCTTCACAGTTCTCAAATCTTTTCATTTCACTTTCTTTTTAAAAAACTATATAAGACCTTTATTAGCAGGTCTTGCAGTTTATTCTTTTTTTTTAAAGCCAAGTTGTAAACTTTCATTACCAATTAAAAATTAGGTTCTTAAAAATCTCAGCTTGATCAGACATCAGACATTAAACAATTAAAATACATGTAAAAAGACATGTAAAAAACAGGCTTTTTTTCCCTCTTAAAAAACCAGTTTCTTTCCTTGCACTATGAAGGCACTTTCTGAGGTTATTCTTTCTGGCATTCTGGTGCATTAATACATTCCCTTTGATGCTGTTCCTGTTGCTGAAACCATATCCATCACTATTCCCCAAAGTTTCTGTGATGTGTAGTGTGGAACTGGTGTTCATAGCCCTTGGGGTAAGATGGGGAGTGGGCCTAGCCAGCCTGTGGGGTCTTGGTCTCACTGTTCATTTCCAATGACCTCCTTCTGGGGTACAGTTGTGACAGTGGTTGGGCTGCTCATGGCTCTCTGCTCCAGCTGCCATAGAGCTTTTTCTCCATTAATTCATCTTTCAATTTTCTGGCAGCTTCTTCTGCAGAGTCCTGCCATTAAAAACCACTAAGAATAATGCATTCAGACTTGGAGACAAAGAATATAAACTCTACTCTGCCTGTCTAGTATGGTAGCCACCATCACATGTGGCTACAATAGTTTAAAGTTAAATAATTTAACATCAAAGAGCAATTTCAGCCTTTTATTTGCTAAGCTTTTTGCATTTTCAGGGTTCAAGAGTGCCTATGGGTAGAGCTTCTCTGTTGGCTCAGAGCATTTCTATAAGAGCAGAAAATCTTTTGGACAATCCTCACCTCCTCACTTCTGTGCTGGTCTCATTCTTCACAACCATTGGAACTGTCTTGCAGACCTTTCCAAAGTCATGTTGAAAGGTTGCCTTCTGTTGGTATGCTTTTTTTTTTTGAGACTAGGTCTTGCTATTTTTGCCCGTGGAACTGCAGGCTCACGTTGCCCGGGGTACCACAGACTCAAGCAATCTCCAGCCTCAGCTTCCCAGGTAGCTGGGATTATAAGCATGTGCCACCACACCCAGCTATTTTTTTGGGACTAGGTCTTGCTATGTTGCCCTGGGTGGGACTCGAACCGCGATCCCTAGCCCCAGCCGCTTCATAGGCTGAAGCTTACAGGCACGCGCCACTGTGCCCCACTTTATTGGTGTGTTTTTATATTCAATGATTTTAAGTACAATTTAAGATTTACATTATAACTTAAAATATAATCATTTAAAAAATATAATAATAAAAATACAACAATGACAACCTTTATCTTGAGTCTGATTTTGTTCCTTTCCTTCCCGACTTGCTTATCCCTCTTTCCCCTTTACTATGGTGCCCACCAGTAGGCGCCTTAGACTTGCTGCAAGCTTTTCAGCCATAGTGACCCAGTTTTGGGCCAGACCTGATGAGGGGACAGGTAACTTTGGGTATTTTGTGTCTAAGCTATTTTTTTCCCTATTCTTTCTATTCTTCCTATTGCACACTAAAGTTCCTTTTCACTAAGGATCTTACACTCTAGAATATGTTTTGTCTTGATGGGGTAAGTGGCTGGCAGAACCTTTTTGGAACAGGCAAGTTTGGGGGCTCCAGGATGACCCTTACCCTGCCGGGTAACATAATGATGCTCCCTGAAACATTATATATAGTGTTGCAAACAATGTTACTTCAGTGAAAGTATATACTTCAACATTATATAATATTAAGCCTATAAAATATTTTCTTGGTCACTGTTAAAGGAATGACCAAACCACAGAAGTACTGATACTACGGAAACTTCCACATTTGGCTACATTTATTTTGACTGTTGTATGCCCAACCTTTTCTCTAATTTTTTTCATTAAGAATGTTGAAGAATATTCCCAACTGTTGACACATTCCCTTATTTCTTGTTCCAAAGTTAGATTCCACTGTTGGCCACTAGGTGGAGATGGGATCCTATTTTATATCTCTAGCTTTAAAGAACAATTCAGATTCAAATTCTCAGCAATTCATATATGGTTTTTTCCTTGAAAACCTTAGACTGTTTCTAATGAGGAACACAACCCACATTTTTAATTTCCTACACTTATCCAATAAAAGAGGGAAAAAAGAAAGAAATACAGCCAGGCACGGTGACACATGCCTTTAAGGGCAGCCTAGAATGCGGCTGAGACTAGGAATCACTTGAGTCCACAGGTTCGAGACCCGCATGGGACAACATAACAAGACCCAGTCTCAAAAAATAGCTAGGCATGGTGGTGCACGCCTGTAATCCCAACTACCTGGGGAGCTGAGGCTGGGGATTGCCTGAGTCTGTGGTACCCTGGGCAATGTGAGCTTGCAGTTCCCTGGGGAAAATAGTGAGACCTACTCTCAAAAAAAAAAAAAAAAAAAAAGAAAGAAAAGAAAAGAAATACTAATTCATTTACCTACTTGTTTCCTTTGGCCAAAACTACCCTCTAAAGGCAAATCTTAAAGCCTGATTCATTGGTTAGAATTCTGAGTTAACACACAACTTTATGACTCTATACTGGTGACACCACCTTAGGAGGAATTCCTGATCAAACAGAAAATCAAACCCCTTCTCCTTGCCACACCCTAATTTAATCTGTTGGCTTTGCCTTTTAAGTAAAGGATGAAACATTTAGATTCTAGAATATTAGTCAAAGTAGTTTTGAAACTAAATCCCTCTTAATTGCAATTCAAGATATTATTAAATTAAATATTAGGCATCTTAAATATTGATGTTTAGTCCTCTGCTGACACGGTTTGTTTGTTTCTTCTTAAAATCCCAAATAGTGAAGCCTTTATAATTAGTACAGACAACAAGAGATTCATAGTCAAAACCCCTGGAAGTGAAATTCTTTGGGCCCAGAGTAGACTGCTTCCCTTGTTTTATGAAGAGGACTGCTCTGATATACTGATTTACAGGTCTTTCTCATCTGGGGCACCAGAAGATGGGCTGCCTCTATTCTCTACTAGAAATGTCACAAAGAAAGCATATGTCATTTCTCATGGCAATGAGCAAATGAACTTCACACGGCAGAATATATTCATCTGCATCCTTGACTTGTCACTTCAACTTTTCAAAAACTGGTTAAATACTGATAGGACTCATAAAACATCTGCAATAATAATTAAAAATATTCATATCATTTAGTTCTGTGTCAATATGTAATGGCCAGTGTTTGCAGAAAACCAGGATTTAAGACTATTTTTGGTTCAACATATAACTTTCTTTGATTAAGTTGGGAAATGAGTAGGGTAGTCATGTCTCAAAGTCCCCAGTGGTTTGGCTAAACAACCAACTGAAGAACAAATGACTAAATGCAGGGAAGATCTCCCACTGCTGGGCAGGTTGTTGCGGGATGTAACAGCAAAGGAAATGAGAACTGTAATGAAGTCTCTTGGGCAGAATCCAACAGAAACAGAGTTACAGGACATAAGTAATGAAGTAGGTGCTGATAGACACAATTGACTTCCCAGGATTTCTGGCAGTGACAGCAAGAACAAGTAAAGGTACGGATGGTACAGAAGACATCAGAGAAGTGCTTTGTGCTTTTGGTAGGGATGCAATGATCGCTTTAGGAGATGACCTGGGAGAGAAGTTAGCAGAATGAAAAGGCTGATGAAATGGTCAAGCAAGCCAAAGGGTGGTGGTGGTGAAGTAAGCTATGACCGGTGTTAACAGAAAGAAGACATTGTACAGAATATGCTAAATTTCTTGTGCAAAACTGTCTGTTTGTCATTAGTTTGTTAATATTTTATAAAAAGTTTCCCTTACTGTCAAAAAAACATGCTTGTGCAGTAATTAAGATTTCATTTCTCCATGACTTTTTTTCCCCTTGTTATTGTCCTGAAAGCTTATTGCAGAAAACTGATCAATTAATGTGTTGCTTGTGGATGTAGGTAAGCTTCCTGTACCTTTAAAATGGAGTTGGCCAAATGAGGGGACATGTAGGTTGTAGATTTTTCTTAAAGTAGGTTTTTTTTAGGAATTGCTATTGAAAAGTGGAGTTGTGATTGTGTGACTGATGGACTGTCAAGAATGTATTCTTAAAAGTAACTCTATTGCAAAATGGGTTATTGTCCAGGTACCCACCCATACAGTAGTTTTTGTTCCTGCTGGTATTGCACCAGAAACATTTTCTTTGACTCTTGTTTGTAAATTTTAATTTTTATTTAATTTTTCTCATATTTTTAATTTATTTGCATTATCGTTGATCTTTGGACAGTGTTTTATTTCTTCCCTCTGGTGTAGACCCCGTAGTTCTCTCACCACCGCAGCACCCATGACCCATCACCACTGTCCCTTGTGCTCTCCCCTGTCCTCTCCCTTGTCCCTCCTGTTTCCTGCTGTATGTCTCAGGTGTATGGTCAGCTTGAATTTTCTCGCTTTTTATTTTTATTTATTTATTTTTTTTGAGACTAGGTTTTGCTTTGTTGCTTGGGGAACCGCAGGCTCACATTGCCCAGGGTACCACAGACTCAAGCAAGCCCCAGCCTCAGCCTCCCAGGTAGCTAGGCATGTGCCACCACGCCCAGGTATTTTTTGAGACTAGGTCTTGCTATGTTGCCCCAGATGGGTCTCCAACTCGCGGATTCAAGTGATTCCTAGCCTCAGCTTAGCACTTCACAGGCTGTGATTAAAGGTACGTGCCCCTGTGCCCAGACATTTTCTTGCTTTTTAAACTTTGTTTTAATCACTTGAAAAAATTGTTTGTGGTACAATATGCCTGAAATCTATTCCAAGTTGTACATTCTAATAAAAAATTGCCTCCCCTTCTTATCCCCCAAAGAGAAAGGACACTTAAAAGTCTGCACTGTGTTTTCCAGGCCTCACCCCATGTGCCTTTTCTCTGAACTGATTTTGCCCTCTATTCATTCCCTCACTAGAAAGAGTCACAGCTGTTGGTGAATTCCTGAGTCCTCCTTCCTAGCAAGTCATTCATTGTGGGATGGTCCTGGAGATCCCTGGCAGCCCTTTGTTTGGGATTGGTATCCCATAGTATTTAAAATCATCCCAAAATGTACTTACAGTCATGATTTATTTAGTCAAATTGATTTTCCTTAGACAAATACAAGGTCAGTTAAGAAAGAAAAATTCTAAGTTTACTTAAAGCTCTGTTGTTTTTGAAAGTTAATATTAATCTATGGATATTTTAGGAATGAGAGGTTTTCCTGATAACTGTTAGGTAAAATTTGGGTGCAGGTGGTGCACCATTCCATGAAATGACTTCTGCTTTGGTCTCAAACACTTAAATGATTTACTAAATCACAGCAAACTATAATCTAAAAGAAGATCTCTATCTGGAAAAGCTGATATATAGATGTCTTTTATCCTTTTGAAACTGGAGATGTACCTCCCCTGAATGAATCAGGAAGGAGGGAGTTTAGGGGTCAACTGGGGCACATAGAGTTATGGGGTGAGTCTATAACTTGATGCAAATAAAAACATAAAGAGACTCATTATTTGTGCTATTACACCTGTTCTCTTTGATGCTGATCTCTATACTTGGAAAGCATTTTCTTAAGAACGAATATACCTCATGCATCTTGAGTAAGTTTCAGTGGCATAATCACGACTTAGTGTATGTCCAATGTGGGGTTTCAAGAAATGATAGTTACACTCTCCACTGGTAAGAGTACAGAATAGATTTCCACACTATTCTTCAAAGTAAGAAACTTCTAGAAAGTGGAAAATACTCCCCTCCTTGCCCCCCAAAGAGAAAGGACACTTAAAAGTCTGCACTGTGTACTCTTCTGTACTTTGTACAATGAAATAAAGCAAGTTTTAGGAGATCCACTTATTCAGTAAGGAGAACTGATCATCATTAAGCAGTTTATTTCTGGACGCGTGGGAGAAACAGAAATGAAGCTCCAGGTTCTTCACTGGACCTGGTGATCACAAAGCCCATCAAACATTAACATGGCCACATAACCGTCTCCTTCCTCTCAGGAAGAAAGGGGACAGTAATAATGGGTTTTAGAGGCTCATATTCCTAGGGAAAAGGCAATCTGTAGACTGGAGACCTCAGCAATAAGAAGTCCATGTAATGAAAATGCAGAGGTTCAGACACTGGCACTGGGGGCACAAAGTAGCTGCAATTCCTTCTGTAGATGTGGGGTTATTGGACAACAGAAGAAGCAGGACACTTGTTCCACAGTCACAGGTATGTTTGATCAGCTCAGGAATCCTGTGAAGAAGAATTAAAGCAAGTTGAGCTCAAAGGCTGCATTTCCTTTCCCCATAGGGTCCGAGGAAGAAAAAAAAAAGGAGAGCTAGAGGCTGGTGTTGATCTGATGAGAAAAGGTGGAGAGTTTCTGGAGTTTCCATCAGAAATGGGGTAGAGTTGTGTTCATTGTTTACACCTATCCAAAGATAAATGTGGGACTAAGACTTGGGGGCAGTTTGGCTCAACTTGAAAAGGGGCCAGCTCTGAGTAGTTGAGCAGTCTGACGCCCCCCCACCCCCCACCTTGAGCACTTCCTGTGAAAGATCCCAAACTCAGTGACAATGACAAGAATTATATCCAAACAAAGACAAAGGGAACAGAAACACTACCTATTAGCTGAGGTACTCGTTGTCCTGAAATGAAAGCAAAAAAGAAGATGAATTCAGTAACTGAGAGAGTAAAGAGCAATATTTGGAAAATTATACAAACAAACATGCATCCCACGCCTCATGTCAGTGGGAACTAAAGCAGGTCCAACTGGTAAGCCAGTTGGATTAAATGTAAGCCTATCTCAGGTTTGAAGAACAGCCTGCAGAATAACTAGTGTTCTCAGGACTTCTGCTGGGTCTGGCAGCTCCTCCCCTACAAGCTGTCTTAGCCTTTTCAAAATCAGTGGCCCCCTTTGCTCTTCTGTCTCAATTTTATCACTGAAGAAAAGGAGATGAGACAGTGGAAAGGCAATGCTGATCCACTTTCTAGAAGTTTCTTACCTTGCTGGTTTCTAAAATGGAGAATGAAGCTCACCACAAAAGCAATGAACCCCAGCACGAAGCCTCCAACTCCAGTTAGCATTTTGCTCCGGGCAGAATCTGACTGTGCCTCTGAAAAGAGCAGAGGCTGTGTCAGTTTCACCTCCACTCACCACATGGATAGACCTCTGTCCATCTGACTCTGCAGCCCAATCTGGCATATACTACAGAGAGATAAGGGGCAAGGTAAAATCAAGTTTGGAGAAAAGATGGAGAAAGAATAGTGTGGAAAGTACCCCAAAGTTTTGGGTCACAGAATGGTGACCTCAAAGGAGGCAAATGCTGGTTTTAGGTCAGCCCTGAGTCCAAGCTCCAGAGATGATGGAAGAGGCCAGTTCCCATGTCTGAGAAGGTATCAGGAGGTGACTGCCTTTCTCACAAAGAGAGGCTTTTTGGGACTCATCAGTGTAGGGATAACTACATGTTAGGATCACCAGATCCCCATTGCTCTGGTGCAGGACACAGTAGGACTGATTAGGAAAAATACAGGTTGGTGTGACTCCAATGTGTAGTGGATCCAGGACCAGGGCGAGAAGGTCCCCAGGCAGTGACTCACTCCACTCCACAGTGACAGCACTGTCCAGGCTGGGGTGCTCCACTCGGCAGGTGTAGATGTCTCCCTGCTTGGGGGTCATTTCCAGCATCACCAGGATCTGGAAGGTCCAGTCTCCATTATGGATCAGATTGGTGGACACAATTTCAGTTTTCTCCTGTCCATTCAGGAACCAGTGGACCTGAACGTTGCCTGGGTAGAAGTCTGTCACATGGCAGATGAGCAAGTTGGGGTGTTGCAGGACCCCACTTTTGGAGGGGAAGATGTTCACTTTAGGCTGGACTAGGAATGGGGAGAAGAATCTTATTATGACAACTGAGATAGTTAAAGCAGCACATCTATTTTCTTGCAAAATTAACTTAAAGATGATGGTGTCATCTAGTAAGCTGTGAGGAGGCAGAAAATGAGGAACAAAGTAAGAAAAACAGAATGAAATGTACAAATATTTCAAGAACAATGTTTTTATGCACTAGAAAGAGCAGAGAGAAATAAGAGACAGTAGAAGCTGGCACTTTAGAACCCTTTCCCAGAAATGTATAAACTGGTGATTAATATTCTTTGAACAGAAATGTTGATTCAGACAGATATGAAACTACCTAATTTTACATTTTCCCATCTTTTTCAAAAGGATGTATAATACTGCCAAATATTATCTTGGAATCAGAATATATCCAGCCAATAGCATTCTTTTGATTCACCATCATTAAAAAAAGAGAACCAATGAAGTAGCCTGATTTGTTCTTTAGTTAATCCGAATGTCTCTTGCCTTCTCTACTGCCCCCCCCAAAAGTTTGTAAAAGACAAACCCAGTGCTCTTAGTCCCATAGTGTTTGATTAGCAGACAATGTGGCCCTTCCCATGCTTGTCTGTGCCCCACACACCAGGAAGCCCTTTGGGTTCAGGCCTCCCCAGCCTGGGACACACGGGACCTGGAGATGTGATGGGTACCTCGCCTGGCCTGGTGACCGACTGAAGCCCACCCCTTTTGGGGTTTTCTCTCCCTGCCACCCCCTCACCTCTCCGCTTCAGCATGAAGCCCTTGTCCAGCTCATAGTTGTGTTTGCAGACCGTGTCCACAGCGCTCCTCCTCATTTCCAGGAACTCCCTCTGCAGGTTCCAGTTCTTGGCAGTTTCCCGTCCCAACTCAGTCAACGCCACAAAAATCCCCACGGCACTGTCGAATTGGACATACACCTCTCTGTTATAAACGTATCGTTCCAGGAAGCGGTGGGTCCCGTTGAACTCGTAGCAGTCGCTCCTCCTCTGGTACAGGTACAGCTCTGTGGGGCGTGAGAGCAACAGTCCTGGGAGCAGCTGAAGCCACTCCCAGCCTGATATCCCCAAAGCCCTGGACACCCCAGCCCCCAAGACTCCCGGATGCTCGACCCCCTTCCCTGTGAGGACCTTCCCTGGGAGGTTGGGCAGATGTGTGCTGGGACACGTGTTCCCAGTCTTTTGCCTCTTTTCTCTTGATTCTCAATCTTCCTTTCAGCAGAGCGTCCAGGTAGAGGACTTATTTTGCTCTCAGCCGAAGAGACGCCGACTGGGGTCTGTGCTACCACCAGGATAAAAACTTTGTGTTCACCATTGTCTTAGCATTTCTGTCTCTGTCTCTTCACTTCACTTACAGCCTTGTTGTTATTTTTTCTTGGTGATTCAATAAACCAGTACGCTATTATTTATTGCTGTTGATGTAAAGGTATTTTACTAGCTACCCTTAAACCTGCCACCTCCAGGGTGAAATTATAATGGAATGCATTTTTCTTATATCCAGTCATGTGATCTTATACAACTAATAGAACCTTCCTTGTTCAAAGTTTTGCTACCCAGTTGCTGGGGGATTTAGCTAGACAATATCTGAGATCCACTTGAAAAAATCTTATGGTCTAGGAGGGGGGGACATAAAATGACTGCAGTGATGGTGGTTTCCCAGAGGCATGGCCACGAGGGTGGGGAGCACTCAAAGAGCACCTTACATTTGCTCAGAGTCAAAGGCAAGGGGGCAGATGAGGGCTCCTGTGAGAGTTGACACTGCATCTGAGGTAGTTAGAGGGGCAGAATCCTCAGGGGGAGCCTTTGGACAACACTCAGGGCATTCGAGACCCACCCGGGGCAACATAGTGAGACCTAGTCCCCCCCAAAATAGCTGGGCATGGTGGCGCCCACCTATAATCCCAGCTACCTGGGAAGCTGAGGCTGAGGACTGCTTGAGTTTGTGGTACCCCGGGCAACATGGCCTGTGGTTCCACAGGCAAAAATAGCGAGACCTAGATCTAGTCTCAAAACAAACAAACAAAAACCCACTCAGGGCAGAGGCCACCCAGAGACCAGAAGGAACAGCAGGAACATGGTAATTGAGTGGCTAAGGTGACAAGGATAGGCAATGGTGTCCATTCACTGAGATGTTAGGCATTTGAGAATTTTCCTTACAGGAACAGATCATTATAAGTGATGGGTGATTTCAGCTGATCTGAACATGAGGCAGGTCATCAGGAAGGAGTATGGGAATGGATTAGACATTTTTATAATAATAGGATACCATGTAGACATGGATAAGAATTGAGACTATGAGGGAAAGTATGATGAAAAGTCTATATATAGGATTTAGGGCAAGGAGGAGGTTCCCTATTCTCTATACAGCATCAATGGGCAATAAATTAGTATAATTCTGTGTATTTATTTGGTGTCCCCTGACTCAGAATAAAGGCATGGATATTATTAAGGTGCAAAGAATCTTCTTCCACTTGTCCAAAATTGGCATTGACTTGCCTGCCCTGACATGGTTGCAAGACACTTATTAACTATGAAACCTTAAGGAGGAAGTGAATTGGGAACAAAGCTGTGTCCCTGACAACGTTGTGTGGACTAACTGGGATCATGAAGGTGAGATGCAACACTGGGATGAAGTGCTGACCCAGTTAACAGCAGCTCTGATCACATGTGGAGTTTTATTCATAATGCTGCAGTGAGGACACAGAGTGAATGTTCCTTCTGTACTTAGTTCTTGCCTGGCTACTGCCCATCTCTCAGGTTTATTCTCTTTCAAGCTCCTTAAGAGTATGGGACATTTATCAGTCCCACTATCTCCCTGATCTCTTTGCCTCAAACCTGCACACTTTAAAGAGAACACTGCCCACACCCATGCTCCTCAGGCTGCTTGGACAATGACCAACATCTGTTGCATCACTCTAAGTGTTGCTGTGCCCTCTTGGGTTCCTGACACTACTGGATGTTCTTAACTGAGATTATCTCATTTGCATTGTTCCACACATCTCCACCATAATATGTCACTCATTATGCATATGCTTCCTGCCCTGAGCCCTTTTCTAAGTTCTGCATCTGTCCCTGGACATGTCCAGTTGTACTTCCCACAGGACCCTCAGCATCAAACAATAAAACTCTCCATGTCCTCCCATACAGTCCAGTCATTCTTCCCCTGTTGTGGGTGAGTGGGATTCTTGCTCAACCCCTCCTATAGCTGAGAGTTTACAGTTGGTGGGCTCATCTTCTTCCTTACGATTTCTGGTCAGTGAAAAAGTCCTATTACTTTACCCCTAAAATCTCTCTGATCCCAACAGTGGATCAAGGCTCAGAATGGGGGGACCCCATACAACTCTCAGTGGTGAAGGCTATGCTAAGATAGCACTTCATTTCTTTCCAGTTTCTGGAGTCTGACATCCTGCTGGTATCCTGCCCTCAGTTTCAGAGCCCCTGGCCTGCCCAGCTTGGAATCTCTGTCCACATGTCTTCTACCTGCCCTCCCTGCTCTGCTCCTGTTTCTGATACCTGTTTCACTAGTCTGTCTCTGCATCTGTTTCTCGATCAGCCACACCTTTGTTTGTCCTGAAGGCACTTTTGATTTTTTTCTATTTTGAAGCAATTGGCTTTTCCTTTCTAATGAAATCACATTTGAAAAGCAGGTAAATATCACTTAAGAGTCTCTCAAAATTGTTTTCTTATATGAATTTGAAAGATGTTTCAGTGTGTGGAAACTCTTGAAAATATCTGAGTTTTCTAAAATGGAGCTTGGAAACTTCTGGTGTGAAATAAGCCATCTCTCTGGATGAGGACATATGAAAAATATGGAATTACTTTAGGATTACAGAAAAGCAGCACAACAAAGAGGCCCTCACACCATACCAGCTGTGAATTTGGGCAAGTAAAGCTGCCTTTCAGGTTCTCAGTATTCTCTTATAGAAAAAAGATGCTACTATTATGTCTAATCTGCAATGTCGGCTGTTAAAATTACAAAAGATGATGTAGTTAAAACCAAGAGCAGGTCAGTGATGAGCAACAATCAACATCTTTCGTTTGAGTCTCACGACTTTGTGATCAACCCCATGCACCACTCTGAGACCTGCTGGCAAAAACAACAACAACAACAACAAAAACCCTAGAGCATATAGTATTTGGTCCTGTTTATTGGTGGCTGAAGCTCTTCCCCTTGTTAAGCTTTGAGGGCTACTTTGCCAGGAGACAAAGAGAAGCAAGAGCAGAGCTCTGGTTGTTCAGATAGGCCTGGGGGGAGTTGCCTGGGACACAGCCTTAATGCCTGGGTTTACTAACTGATGGAGTTCACCATTTCTTGCCACCATTTCTTTCACATGAGGAAGGAGGGTGGAGCAGGAACACCCACATGGTGACTGTCACAACTCGAATTTTCCAAGAGCCTGTTGCAGAGTTGCTGCACCCATGAGTTGAATATTTTCTTTCTCCACAATTTTCTTTAGACTCATAGCCACTATGTTTTCTCAACAATTTCAGCTTCACCCAGGCCCTCTTTTTGTTCCTTCCCATTTTTTTTGTTTTGTTGATAGTTGAGGAAACTGATAAGTTGGAGATCCAAGAAGGAAGCGGGGCATCTGCTCAGCCCTTGGCGACTGCCCCTGGACTCCACATTTCTCTCAGCAGTGAGAACCTCAGCATTAAACTGCAGAGGGGTCTGGGGTTCCTCTCTCCTCCCACCAGAAGTTTCTCTCACATGATGAAGACTCTATCTCACTCCTCTTACTGATCTCAAACTATTGGCTTCTCCACCTCTCTTACACTTTCTATGACCACCCATAACTGCTTAACGGTTTACCTCAAAGGAATCTCAAGTCCTGATTTCTAATGTATTTATTAACACCACCAGTCTGTCTACTCCCAGAACCACCTCTCCTTTCACCTCTTTGTCAGCTACTCCCACAGCGCTGATCTGCTTTCTAACACCCAAACTTTCTTCTCCCATCTGTAGGCACATGTCCCACAGTTGAACTGCTTTTGTCCAATTCTGTCTAAATGATGAATGTCAGAAAAACTTTTCCCATCCTCTATCTGAGAAATGAGTATAAAATGATGGGTAACAACTTATTCTCACTATCTTCCTCCACTCTTCACATCACTGTTCCAGGAGTGGGGTCCTGGAGGAACCTCTGTCTAGAGTACCGATTCTATAGCAGGATCTTGGGTCCTGACCAACCATAATTTCCCCCTTCTGTTCTATGATGTCAGCATGTCATCTTGATGACCCTCTGTAAGAGCGTTGTCTTCTAGATTCATTCTAGGCTGTTAGAGATCACTGGAACCAGAAGCACACCTGGAACTCCTCTCTGGTGGGAGCTTAGGCGCCTGGAAAATGTTGGAGTTCAAAGCTTTTCTCAGGGAGTGGGCCCACGTGAGGGAGCCCTGGTATCCTTCCCTGGACTGGGCCCCCCAAGAGAAGCAACTCTGCACTTACCTGGGATATCTGTGCCCTGAGCCAGAAGGGAGCTCAACGTCACCAGGGTCATAGTCAGAACTGCCATCCACGAGGCACCACTGACCTGTAGGGTCACCATCCTGGACCCTGGGTCAGGACAAGGATGAGAATTGCAGGCAGAGTGACTCTCCCCAACAAGGCTCTGTGGCTAAGTTGTCAGAGCTGAGAAATTGGGCCAGCCTTCTACACCTTCTACACCTCCACACCACTGGGTGTGGCCAGATTCCAAAAACGGAACCAATAAGCAAGGAATCTTCTTTCTCCAGGCAGAGGTTTGGTGTAAGCATGTGATCCTTGAAAGTGTAAGATTCACCGAAGACAGAACAAGGAAAGGGATCCTCATTTTGAGCAACTGGGTGAGTCATAAGCCTTCATTATTTGGTTTTTCTTCCTTAGGAAAAGATCCCCAGGAATGACATTCCTTCTGGGATTGCCTGGTCCTTCCATGGATGTATTCTGGCGTGGAGCCCATGTGTGCTAAGGATGTGGGGTGGTTTGACCATCTGCCCAGAATTCTGAGTTGGCCCTGGGAGCTGGAATAAGAATCTGGTGGGCATCGCTCCTCTTGAGCTCCTGGTATTAAGGTGTGCAGTGAGGTGTCAGTGTTTTAATGTCAGGGGATGCATGCAGGTACTATCACTGGAGCACTTCTTGTTTTTACTGGGCATCAGTTTCTTTTCTTTTCTTTTTGAGACTATGTCTTGCTATTTGCCCATGAAACTGCAGGCTCACATTGCCCGGGGTACCACGGACTCAAACAATCCCTAGCCTCAGCTTCCTAGGTGGTTGGGATTACAGGCGTGCGCCACCATGCCCAGCTATTTTTTTGGGGGACTAGGTCTCGTGGTGTTGCCCCGAGTGGGACTCGAACCACAATCCCTAGCCCCAGCTGCTTCATAGGCTGAAGCTTACAGGTACGAACCATCGTGCCCGGCAGTTTCTTCATTTTTGTAACATGGAGGGTAGCATTATTCATAGTAGCTCTGCTAAAGTCCAGTGCGAACTTACTTATAAGATGCCTTAGACGCGTATTGATCTGCAATTTTTAATAAACCAATGACATTATCAAAGACCATCCTGTCTTTTTGCAATTTAATATTTATTCTAACTTTGAAAGATCAAATTATCCCCAATAAATTTACAACTAGTTCCTTATGAAGTAAATATAGTATATATAAATTCCCTCTGATTACTTAAAAAAATGACAAAATGAATATAATAATTCCAACAAATTTCTTAGACTCTTAACTAAGATGCTGATGAACTGAATAAAAGAATACAAAATTATTTAGCTTAGGTTTTCTACTAGGAACAAGGGTGTTTATTATTAGAGTGGTCAGACAAGGCTTCCTAGAGTGAAATTCTCTGTCCTGCTATTTTCTGACCACCAACAAGTCATTCAATGTGCCATGATTTAGCTTCTTCTTGTGTAAAATGAACACTATATGGAGCTTGTCACTGGTTCACAATGTTTTTAAAACTCTTAAAACAGTCTTTTATAACGAGGAATTATGACATGTTAGTTATTACAATACAAGGCTAGTTCAGGACACCAAAATCCTTTTATCTAATACAACATATATTTAACTCAATAGTACAAGTTTTATCATTTTAACAGTGACTATCACAGAAAGTGTAATGGTTTCAAACTACCCTGTAATGAAATAATATATAACTGAAGATTTTACCATTAGACTTAGTGTAAAATGATTAGAGAAATTATTCTTTAAAATAAGATTTAAATAACAGTGCTAGTACCACCTTGTTCTTATATGAAGAAATAAAGGGAATAGTAATTGGAAATGAGACTATTAAATATATTTGCCTTCTGCCTATATGTCTGGAAACCTCAAAGGACTTTTCTAAAATTGTCAAAAGTATAAAAATGGTAAATATCATTTGATAATAAGCTAGTGAATTATTAAGGTAGACTAAGAATCAGTATGAAACTTTGAAGAATGTACCAATGTCATTACATATATAAAATATGTAGGACCAACTTAGTGACATATTTCCAAACAATCCCATTAAGAGGCAGGAGATTTTTTCATTTCACTTTTCCTGCTCTTATCTCCAAATCACACAATGCTTGGGACTCTCTGGACCATGTTGTTCCTGAGAGTTTTCTTATCTCCTCTCCCAGTGGTTCTAGCATCTTCTTTTTCAGCTTCAGAGATGCCCCTTCTGACATTTCTGACTGGCTGAGTCTCACCAACTTATTTGACTACTAAGTCTTCTAGGGAAATAAGGTTTGGACCCAGCTCCCCTGCTCAGCCCCATCGCTCCTCTCTGGCTGGCAGAGGCCACCTTGAAGACACACCTTGAAGACACAGGAACCAGGCCAGCACCATGATCCTGCAGGCCATTGCCCTGACTGCCCTGCTGAGTCCCCTGGGGTCAGGTGCCATCAAGGGTGAGTGCTTGGGTGGGGGACTGACAGAGATTTGGGAGCCTGCAGGTGCTATTTTCTGTCCTGTCCTCTTCTCTCCCCCTTTTCCTCTAGTGTGAGGTCATCTTGTGCTTGCTCTCATTCTCGCATTAATAGCCACCCTAATAAGGATACCAAATCTCATTTAAATTTCACAACAGCCTTTCAGGAAGGTGTTTATTATTCTCAGTTTAGAAATGAAAAGACTGAGACTCAGAGATTCGTACTTGTCTCATCAGTCCTAAGTCCAGAGCTGATGTGGGAGAGCTCCAAGCCTCCGCTTGTGCTCTGCCACTTATATTTCAGCACAGAATCCTCAACCTAAGAGTTTGCTGAGTGTGTATGTGTGTGTTTATTCATGTATCAACAATTTATTATTTACTCATTTTTCTTTTCTTACATCATTCTTCTTCCCTCAGGCATAGTCCGTATAGTTCTCCCAACACCACAGCACCTGTTATTTCTCCTGTTTCATTCAGCCCTTAATCCACTGTCTTCTCCCTCTGCCTCCCTCTCTCATGCGCTCTAGAGAGGCCACTAACCAGTCTCCACCCCAGCAGAATCTGGGGTGCCTCTGTGTGGATCTGACAGTGTTGTTAGTAATATCGGGATGTGACCACTTCTTTCTTTCTGGATTTTTCTGTTCCTAGTTTCTTATGAGTGCACTTCCTCCTGCTTTTTCCTACTCTTTAGTCATCTCACTTTCATGTCTGCGTTTGCCAGGTTGAAGGACCACACACTCTCCACACTGTTGGTTGAGCTCATCCAGATACACTATCCTTACACGGCTGTTAGTCTTTGCACTAGCCAGTAGCCCATCCACTTACTTCAACTACCCCCAATCAACTCCATTTTGTTATCCAGGAAGGTAACTCAGATGTCCCATGAAGAACACTTTATCTCTTCTCACCACTTTCATCCTTGCCTTTTCAGTCACATTTGAAGCAGTTATAGTGGTCACCTTACTGATTCCTGTGGCTTCTCATCTCTTTATTGTCTTTCAAATCCCCCTGCTCTCCCCCAGTCTCTGTGTTACTGCCCCATCTACTGACTGCTTAGGGGTTCTCCTACTTTTGCTTCCAGGCTTCCTCCTGTGCCCACCTCCCAGTACATTCGGATCATATTATTCTCTTTAAGATCCTGTGAATATTTACCCATGGACTGTGGGATGAAATGCAAATCCCATAGTCAGGTCATGATTAGCCCCTTGTACTACCTTCTCAGCTCCAGTCATAGCAAATAACGGATACTTCTTCATGCCAGTTTCATGCCTTGCTACTCCTGCATCTGCTTCTGCTGAGAGAAGGGCCGTTTCCCCCTTTCTTGGCTTGCCACTCCTAGTGGCAAACTCAGTCTCACTTTGATTTTAACTGTCTTTCTCCTAAGCCAACTTGCATACACCTTCTAATAACTCAGCAATGAGAGACCACACATGCTGCATTTGTCCTTCTCATTCTCTGCATTTTCTAGCAACCTGAGAATCAGAACCAGGTTTTCTGAACCGACAAGCACCCTGAGGTCTTGGAGAAGTAGGAAGAGGATCATGGTTCTATATAGCTTCTACAGTTGTGTTGCCTTGGAGAGGAACCTTACCTCTGGTAGCCACTTCCCTAATATACAAAATAATGCTCTCCTTGGGGGCATGAAAAGCCTGTGAATAAATTGAGTGATAGTAAGTCCTCAATGACTATTATCTTATTACTATTCAGTGGTATTATTATTATTGTACTGGAGTGATAGATGTGTAAGTCTTCAGAACAAGAGAAGCAGCCTGAATTTTCATTATGTCATTTCTCTCACTGTTTCTTCCATTTCTTTATAATTTTGTGTTAGACGTCCATGTCCCTGATAACCTTCCCTTTATTAACTTGCTTATTTCTATCTATCCTCCTGCTTCCCTCCCCAAACCCCAAGCAGTAGACCACGTCTCCACATATGCTGAGTTTGTCCAGACATACAGGCCTTCTGGAGAGTATATGTTTGAATTTGATGAGGATGAGGAGTTCTATGTGGACCTGGATAAGAAGGAGACTGTGTGGCATCTGCCGGAGTTTATTAATTTCTTTGACTATGATCCTCGGAGAGGAATTGCTGACATAATCATGGCAAGGGAAAACTTGAAGAAAATGATCCAACGCTCCAACCATACCAGAGCCTCATTTGGTACCTACTCTGGCTTGTTTCTCTACAGTCCAACTCTGGGGGTGGGATTGCCCTCTACCACAAAGAGTAAGAGACCCAGATGCCTTTCCTGAATGACCTCCCCCCCCCCCCCATCATGGAATGTCTGGTGGATTGTGGTTCACAAAGCCAGCACTTAGGTCATCTGAGGAGAAGGTGGGGGCATGCAGGGTGGGCCTGTGAGCAGTATCCCTGAATTAGAGAAAGGGTGGAAGAACCTTTGAGATTCAGCAGTAGACTCACCAGGTCCTGTTCCCTTCAGAGCCCCCTGAGGTGAATGTGTTTACCAAGGAGCCGGTGGAGCTGGGCCAGCCCAACATTCTCATCTGCCATGTGGACAAGTTCTTCCCACCAGTGCTCAATGTCACATGGCTGCACAACGGCCAGATGGTCACTGTGGGTGTGGCTGAGAGCATCTTCCTGCCCAGCACAGAATTCACATTCCACAGGTTCCACTACCTGACCTTCCTCCCCACGTCCGAGGATGTCTACGACTGCAAGGTTGAGCACTGGGGTCTGAATGAGCCACTCCTGAAGCACTGGGGTATGGAGCCCCCTTTATCGTTGCCATCCTAACACCAGTTTTATTTCTAAGACCTACCCCTCAGCACCTGCTTTCCTTGGTCTCATGCTTTGTGGTCATTTTATCCAAACGTTACCACCTCATGGTCTCCAGGTCACAATACCCCTCCATACCTCTGACCAGCTCCTGGTCTCCTGATTGTCTTTCCTTTGTGTTCCAGAGGTCCAGGAGCCCATCCAGTTGCCCCAGACAATGGAGACTATGGTCTGTGCCCTGGGTCTGGTGGTGGGATTGGTGGGCCTCATCACTGCCACCATCATACTGAAGACCAGTCTATCTGACCGCATGCTGGGACCAGGACCACTGTGAGTCATCCCAGGACTAGGGGTTCTGGGGACACAATGGAAGAGTGGAAATAGGTGTTCTGGGTAGTGGATGGGAAGGAGAGATGCTACAGCCAGGTGCTTTGAGCATTTCATGTTTTGGAGTTCTTGAAGTAGACACAAACAACAAGACAATGATAAATGAGATTAGTTGAGTTGCGTAATGTGCACCCAACACTATATGAGTCTTTTTTAAAAATAATTTTAATTTTATTCATACTTAAGATTTTACAGTATAGGCAAATGGTTATTGGAGAGCCTCTCCCCCAACCCCCGTTTACCACCCCTCTGTTCACTCTGGCCCCTCTTCTTGTTGTTTTTTGATCTATGTTGAGTCCTTTGGTCTCATTTTCTGTGGCAATGTCCTTTTCTTGGGTGAGGGACTGTCATCCTAGAATATAACAAGACTTGTTGGTAGATGTTCAGTCTTATCTCTGCACTGGGTAGCAGTTCATTCTCATTTGGAATCTATTGGTGTTTTCTCGTTGACAGTCTTCAATCAATTCCATTCATTATAAAAGATACTCAATCAATTCCATTCATTATAGAAGATACTCGTAGTAAAGGGCATCTGCTGAAAGACTTTGCAGGTCATTTCCTCTCCTTCAGATTGTAGCTTTGTGTAGCTTTGTGCAGCCCCATCTCTGTGACCTTCCTCTCCCATGGAATGGGAAGGGGTACCTTGCTTTCTTGAGTTGCATATCAGCCCTTATCTTTTGGCACATCCATTCATTGTGTGGTCTTAGGTGTGACTCTGTGACAGGTGATGTCCATGATAATTTCTCCAGTCCATTATACGTTGTCTTTCTTACAGTTCCTTCTCTTGTGGTCCGCTCGTATTTGTGCACAATATTTTGCTTGGTCCCTCACCAATCTATCGGTATGGATTATTAGTTCTCTTCTTATTCCTTCTGAGGACTAATTGAAGTGAGAGGGAAAGAGAGGGGCTGCCTTTATAGTCCCACCTTGCCCTCTCTCCCCCCACGCCCCGGTGGCTGAGGGCCCAAAGGCTCAGATGGGCTGTGGCTGCCCGCCCAAGTGGGTAGGCCCAGAGCCCTAACTGGTTCCGGCTGCTGACATCTCCATGCCCCTCCCATCCGAGTGCGCACCTAGATGGGGGCCACTCTCTGCCCACCACACAAAGGGGAGCGGTGGCTGAGCGCTCTCTATGAGTCTTTTGTGTTCAGTTATTTATATTTGGAGTTTGGTACTGTTGTCTTCCATGTTACAGAGGGGGAGGTGAAGGAATCTGCCCAAGGCATACAGCTTGAAAGGTGCAGAATTTGGGTTGAAGGGAGCATTCTTAGCCAATATGTAAATCATGCCACTGTCCACCATTATCTCTGTCCTTGTCTTCATAGCCATGATTCCCTATCCTCAAAGCAATGTCTAGAACATCTCACACTGTAAAAACATTTGTGAGAGTAAAAGTTATCCTACCTTTTGTATTATCGCCAAGGGAATGCATGATTTTTCATAAATATATTTGCTACAGACTTTTTGTTTATAAACTTCACTATGTGATGAGATTTATTGAATGCTGTTCATGTATTTATTAAGTTGAAGTCAGTTGATATTAACATGAATGTTCTGTTTTGACTACTGATATTTTGAACATATTATCGATTCTGTGACACTGAGCCAACATTGTATTCCTTGGATACTTACTCAAGCAAATGAATTGTTTCTATAATATAATATTGAATTGACTTAGGTGAAATTATTTCATAATGTCTTCACTTGGTGTCCTTAGCTGTCTCTGGAAATAAAGACATAACAACCTCTAAAATGATTTAGAAAGTTTTTGTTCCTTTCAACGTTCTGGAACAACATGTGTAAGAGAGGAACTGTTTGTTCCCTAAGAAGTGATTGGACTCACACAACTGTAAAGTTTCAGGACAGGAGCATTGGAAAGGTATTTAAAACATTTTTTTAATTGACTACATATATATATATATATTTTAACATCATTGTATACCCCGAGGTTCACCCACCACCATGTCACCCATGAACCATCATCCTGATCTTCTGTGTTCATTCTTTCTTTCCCCTCCCTTGAAGTATATTTTAGTTCTGTTGTCAGTTTATTTCAACTCTTTCTTGTCCTTTTGTTTGTTTACCCTATATCCCACATCTAAGTGAGACCACTCATTATTTCTCTTTTTCTTTCTGACTCATTTCTGCTAGCATGACTTGGGAATGTATTCTTTGCTCCAACTCAATGCCCTATGTTCATTATCCTATTTTAGCATCCTATTTTTTTCCTGTAGTTTTGACCTTTATCTCCTTCTAGAAATGTATCCATCATATCTAAAATTTCAGATTTATTGATAAGTGTTAATCAAATCAGATTTTTCTCATGTAAAATCTCTGTATGTATAGTGATTTGTTCTTTTCATTCTGAATCACATTTAGCTTCCTGAACAGTCTTACTAGAGATCTGTTGACCTCTTTAAACTTTTTATTGAATCAAAATTTGATTTTGCTTATCTTTCCTATGTTTGTTTATTTCATTGAATTCTGCTCTTGTCTACTATTTACATTTTTTTAACTTTTTCTGTTTTTCCTATTTTTTCATTCTCTTAGTGGAAATGAATAGTTCATTTTTGATAGGCTAGTTTTCATTGCATATGAAGTCTTCCATCATTTATATTTTCATTTCCATAATTATATTTATTTTTAATTTAATTTAATCTACTTTTATTCTTTAAATCATAATCTTGGTAAATAGTTTCTGGGATACACCCCCTCCTTCTGGAGCCCCCTCCATTCACTCAAATCCCTCTCTTTGTTATGTGCTAGGCTATGTTAAGTCCATTGGTCTCTTTCCTGTGACAGTGTCCTTTCACTGGGAGTGGGATTGTGTTCTTGGGACCAGGTAAACTGTGCTGATAAGTTTTCACTGTTAACCTTGCATTGGGCAGCCAGTCTATATTTATTTGTGATCTGTTCATATTTTCTCATTGCAGGCTGTCTTCTCAAATCCCTTCTCTGTGTTGTTTTGCTGCTTTACCTTATGGTTCTGGCATCTGGTTTAGGGGGCCTCACCCCCACCCAGTGTTGGTGAAGAAGTTTCTCTGTGGATACAGGCATCTATGAATGGCCATTATAGATCATGATCATCTCCTCTGCCTCAGCTTGCAGCTTTGCTGTGGGGCCAATGCCCCCACTTTTTTGGCCTTACTTTCCCATGGTGTGGGGAGGGGCACCTTACTCTCATAGATGGCATCTCAGAAATAAGGTCTTGCTCTTCCAGACCCGGTGAGTGCATAGGTATGGATTTGTGACATCATGTTTCCATAGATGTTTCTCAAGTCTCACTTGCACTGGTTCTCTCGATATTCCATCTCCTGTGTCTACCTTAGACTTGTGGGCTGAATTTTTACCTGGTCCCTCACCCATTCTATGAGGGTGTTTGTATTATTGTCTTCCTCTTCCTGAAGATTAGCTGGAATGAGAGTGAAATGGGAAGAGAATTTCCTACTCTCTTCCCCCCTCCCCCCCTAAACCTCCCTGTGTGGGTGCAGGGCTTGGGTGGCCAGGCAGGCACAGGCCCAAGCCCCCTTGGGGTAGGGGCTTGGCTGAATCATGCTTGGCCCATTCAGACTGCAGATAGCTGCCCTGTGCAACCATCTGCTGCTGGATGGGTCTAAAACCCCACCCCGACCCCCCTCCCAGGCTCTTCAGGCACAGGGGCCTACCCGGAGTTCCTCACTGCCTTGGTTCCCTGCTGGCAAAGGAACTCTGATGGCTCAGGACCCCAGGAGTGCAGGCAGCTATGTGGCTGCCTACTGGGAAGTGGGGCTCCATGGTTATTTTAAGACATGCATGTATTATATATATATATGGAATTCATTTATTTGCCCTTTTTAATTGATTTAGAATTAAATTACATTATGGCCAAGAAATAAAACTTCTGTGATACTGATTGATTTGAACATAATGAGGCTTCCTTTGTGGCTTAAGAAATGTTTAGTTTTCAGAAATGTTTCATGTGTTCCTGAAATTCATGTGTATTTTATATTCTCTCTGTTGGTTCCAGAAATCTCTACGTAGCCAATTATTTGTTTTTAGTTATATTATTTAGATATGTATCTCTTTTTTCTCTTTGTTCTTGGTTTTTGAGTATATGTTAAAAGTTATGGCTGAACTTTTAATTTTTAGAGTCTGTCTCCATGTTTCTGTTATCTGTTACTATTATATTTTGTGGTTTTATTTTCAGGAACATATGTGTTCATGATTTTTATTGTTCCCTGTTCTAGTTTTTTCTTTTGATTTTAATTCTCTTTTGGCAGATATTAAATTTTTTATGTCAACTATCTTTGTTTCATATCCGCCTGAAGTGTCCTTTTCCATTATTAGATTTTCAACCTTTCTATATTCTTTTATTCTTTTTGACTTTGTTAGAGTCTGTAGAAAATGTAATCTGAGAGTCTCTTCTTTTTAATTCATTGTTTATCCCATTGGATTTATTACAATTACTATTATATTAAAGCTTCATGATCATATTATTAAAAAGTTTTATTTAATATCCTTTCTATGTATTCATCTTTCCCATTTCTTATTTCCTAAATGCTAGGCCAAATCCTGCTATTGTAAAAGTTATATATTCTAATTATACTCATAAAATGTTTTCATATAATGCCCTTAATTATATTTGTTTACTCTATTGATTAAAAAAACTGATGAATTACTTAATTTTCCCATCCCACAGATATTTTTGTTTCTTTCCATTATCACCACTGACAATTTTCTCTATGCTGATATTGACTACATTTTTAGTTTGCTTTTTTATTAAATAATTTATTTATATATAAATTTCACATCTTTGTAATCCCAGGGATTCACCCAGTCGACTGCTCCCCTCCCACCCCGCTCCAAGTTGTATACTTCAGTTTGGTGGTTAGTTTGTTTTGACTTTTCCTCATGACTTTTGTTTATTTTTTCCCTATATCCCATATATTAGTGAAACCATTTGGTTTCTGTCTTTTTCTTTTTGACTTTTTTCTGCCAATATGACTTATTTTAAGTATGTCCATGTTATCATAAAATCATCAAATTTATCATTTTTAATTGATGAGTAATATTCCATTGTGTATATATACCATGTCTTTTTCATCCAGTCATCTGTTTTGGGACATTTAGGTTGCTTCCAAGTCCTTGCAATTATAAATAGTGCTGCGGCAAACATCTGAGTACAGGTGTCCCTTTGTACAACCATTGAGGTCACCTTTGGGCATAGTTATAGTTTGCTTTAAAAACACTTTTTCTTACCTTTAAAAAAATTTAGTCCCTACTTTTAAAGATAACAATAGGCTTTGTTAAGTCACTTGACTTTGTTAAGTTCTCTTACTTCCTTTACCTCCTGTAACTGCCTCAAGGACGCATTCCTATTTGGGTACTTCATCTAAAAGCATTTTAAAAGTGATTCTCTGAATATCAAAGCTTCTAATATTGAAATATTTGGGATATCCATATTATATTAATATTATATGTAAGTTGGGGTGCAATTTCAGGATTGAAAGTTTTTTTTTCTTCAATTCAGTGAAAGCAATGTCTGATTATTTTCTTGGCATGAGATGTCACTAGTGATTATCATGATGTTGATCTGATTCTTGTTCTGTCACAGATGTATCTGCTCTTACTTTCTTATAAGGGCACTATTCTCTCTGCAAGTATTTAAAATTACAGTTCTTATATCAAAATGTGTATGTTTTTGAGTGAGTGGTTTTTAGAATCTGTCGCTGTGAACCATTTCAAACTAAATTATTTCATGTTTCTTGAAAATCTAGCACTCTAGTTTTTTGGCATACATTTTGCCTCTCTTTGATATGTCCCCACTTTCTAGGTGTCTAATTATTGAGATGTCAGAAAGTCTGTATTTTCTGTCTCTTACTTTTTCTTTTATATATCTTATTGGTTAATTTTTCATATTGCCTTTGAGACTTTTAGTCTCATCTCATTTATTATTTTGACTTCCAATAGTGCCACTAGTTATCTCAGCTCAATGTTCTTTATTCCAGTCACTACTAAAACTTATTATTATGCTTGATTCATTGGTTTCTTGTTTTAGCTTCAAATTGTGAATATCCTCCTTCACTCTTCATATCCAGATTGAAAGGATACAGTGTGAACCAGAAAACATATCTAAGAAACATACGAAACAACAATGCACAACCAGCACTTATCAGGAAAACATCCATGTAACCAATGTCTTAGTCAAGAAATAGAAGGCCAGGCACAGTGGCTCGTGCCTGTAAGCTTCAGCCTATGAAGAGGCCAGGGCTAGGGATCATGGTTCGAGTCCTGCTTGGGGCCCGTAGTGAGACCTAGTTCCAAAAAAATAGCTGGGTGTGGTGGCACATGCCTGTAATCCCAGCCACCTGGGAAGCTGAGACTGGGGATTGCTTGAGTCTGAGGTACCCCAGGCAATATGAGCCTGCGGTTCCACGGGCAAAAATAGTGAAACCTAGTCTCAAAAAAAAAAAGAACACTGGATCATCTGGAGACTCTCCTTAGGCCAGTGGAAAACTTACAGACATATCTATGGCCTTGAATGTGTCTGATCTAATCTTGGCAGCTAAGCAGGTGTGGGTTTGGTTAGTACTTGGATGGGAGAATATTTCTAAGCTTTTCAGGGATCAGAAGCTCCACCCACCTATAATGCCTTGCATAGTTTTTGGTACATAACAGGGCCTATAAATACATGTCTGGTATAATTGAGTAATTTATTAGTTATTTAGCATCTATTTGTTGAATACTTCTGACCTTAGAGTCCAACCCACTTCTAGTTAGGTGCAGCCCCATGATTTTCTCTGGGTAATGAAATGTGAGAAATGACAGACTACGTCTAAAGGGATTGCTGAGAGTGAGTGAGAAGCAGGTTCCCTTCACTCAGTTATGGCAGTGATGGGAGCAGGTGTGAAGATGAATGTATGTCTGCCTGGCTCTTGTGGTCAGCAGAGCTACCTGCTATTGCACAGGTCATCATGAGCAAACACTAGTTACACCAGTACTGTCTGTCTTATCTTTATTCTTCAAAAAGCACTAGAAGAGTGGTGCTCAGAGATTTTAAGAAGTAGAGAGGTGGGAGAATTTAAAAAGTGTTAACATAACATAACATAAGCAAAGGGAGCAGAAGTCTCAGGGGGTGGGAGGGAATAGTTAATAGTGTTAGAGGTTCATACACTGTCAACAATAGCTAGTGTCCAGTGGGCATAGAATTAAGTGATTTCGGAGCTCTTGTAATATGCCGCTTCTCACACTGTGCCTGACTTCACATTGGACATGTGACATGAGCAGAAACTATTAGTTTCTTACTTCCTCCAGGTCTCAGCATCTGATTGTTGGACCTCATTGTCACTTTCCAGAGTGTGTGGACTGTGCAGGACTGGAGAGAAAAGTAGCATCTCCTAAGAGTGCTTATCTTCTCCAGACCCTCACCTGAGGCAGTGACATCTGCCAGAAAGGCCACCTTCTCCTTAGAGGCTCTGAGGGAAGGGAATGAGGGAAGAAAGTGCACAGGGCCAGAGGATGCATACCAAGCTGGGCGCTCTCACCCCACTCTTTGTTCTACTGCAGGTAATGACTTTCCTGTGATGGAAGAGGACAGAAGGAATCCCCAGTGTCAGATCTGCTTTGAAGATTCAGTTCCTTTAGTCCCTCCAATTCCTGCCTGCCTGTGATCCTCCTCATGCTTAGCACCCTGGAAAGAGGCTGGAACGTAGAAAACTCAGTACATCCTGAAATTTGAAGAATGGTTATAAAATGGGTCCCACATATGTGGTCTCTAAGCCCCCATCTTTTCCTATGCTGCATCCTTCCTGAGCAACCCCAGACACCAATAAATGCTGGTGTGGGTCAGAGCTAGACAAGTCTCATGCTGTCTTTGCCATTTCAGCGTCTTTCCATGGTCTCTTAGTATCTTTAGCTCCCTAAGAACACATATCCTGGACGGTAAAACACTAGCTTTAGATCCTGCCAGGAGGCAGGTGAGGAAACTGTTCCCTCTGCCCTGGGTACCTCCTTAGCTTGTAGCACCAGGAGAGGGAAAGGATGTTTGGTGCTCACTAAAGGGTGGTTTACTCTGAACTCTTCCTCACATTGTCTCTGTGATGCTGTTTGCCTCCTTTCACAACCCCCCTTCCTTCACCCAGAATTTTAACCATTCTGGACTCTAGCCTCCAGGTAACACCCCTCCTATGCTTAGGTAGCAGCCAAGACCCACCTCTCAGCAGATGCTCTGTTTTGCAAGAATTTCCCAAAAGAAAATTATCGAGACTTTAGCACACCACAATCCCCTTCTCCCCAGAGTACAGAAATCTTTAAGTTGGAGTAGAGAGAAGAATTCACTCTGTGAAACCCACCTTATCATCCAAGAGCAGAGTAAACAATGTTATATTGTTGTGGTCCCATTGGTTCTTCTCCCACCACCTGCCAGGCTTTATTTCCATTATTTTTCTTCAGGGGCATTAGCAACTCCCTTTGGGGGTCCCCAATTCATTAGCTGATTTACTTATGTTCAAATGCCAAATATGGATAAAAGTCATACTTGACACCAATGATTCCCTACAAACAAGTTGACAGTTGATTTCTCATAAGTGTAAATACACTCTTGCTTAAACACAAAACCTAAGAGACAAAATTAAATGGTTCTAACACATTAAGCACTTAAATAAAATGTGGGCAAAATAATTGAAAGCATTAAAAATTATTTAACTTAAAGTGTCTGAGTGAGGATGCATTATAGGAAACTGATCAGACACAGGTTTAGAGTAAAATATCCCTTTCTGCTACATCCTGGCTTCCTGACCATGGAAAAGCTGTTTAACCTGTTGTGATTTAGCTTCCTCTCAGGTAGAATGGAGACCACTAATGAGTCTAGGTCACTGGTTTATTAGAAAATCTAATAGGGATAATATTCAGCATTTGTGAATCTTTTAAAATAGAGCCTTTCACATAGTGAGGAAACAAGAAATGTTAATTATCATAAAGCAAGGCTAATTCAAAACAAAAATGACAAATGCGACACAATTTTAATATTGTCGGTTCTATCATCTTATTAGTAACTATCAGGGGCTTACACTATAGTGCTACACAATTTTTTTTTTTTTTAAGAGACTAGGTCTTGCTATGTTGCCTAGGGTTGTCTCGAACCCATGGACTCAAGTGATCCCTAGCCTCAGCCTTCCAGGTAGTTGAGATGACAGATGTGTGCTACCACACCCGGTTGTCACACAAATTTATAATAGAAAAGTTATAAGGTAGAGAGTAAGTTTTGGAAAATAGTAGTAAAAAATATTAGAGAAGTCACTTATAAACAAGGCAAAATTTTTAAGAAGACCTAAAGAGAATTATAAGCTATTTTTTGCATTAAGATATCTTGGAAACATCAAATTATTATCAAGTTTCTCCCAAATTACCAAAAGCATTTGGTGGGGAGGGGTAGCAGTGTAGGCCCCTGTCACTCTCTCCTCAGCTCCTGCCCATGCTAGAAGAATCAGCATTAGAAGTTCCTCTGGTTTCCACTTGGGCCTGCAACTGTCAGGTGACTGATGCTGATGGGTGGGGTTTCTAGATAAACACTGCAGTATGTAAGGCTTGGGTGTGGGCTTTTCCCAAAGCTCCTGCCTAGGAGCTTCTGCTTTAACAAATGTTAATAAAGCTATGGTTTGCCCCAGGAGCTCCTGTCTGCCCAATCCCACTCTGTGCAGTGAGACTTGAGGCCTCAGCCTGGGGGTAGTCTAGGGTCTTGTGTGGTGGGCTGGCCTGACAGGCACAAAGTGGGAATCAGTCTGCTGTGGGGTGAGCTTCTCTGTCAAGTTGTTAGGTCCCTCTAGGTTGTGACCCTCTGAATGGAGCTGCTGGATTGAAAGGGCTGTTCTCACAGTCTGTTATCTCTTTCAAAGTAGTGGCTCCAGGAGAGTTGAGAAAAGGGAGAAAAGAGGAAAAAAAGCAAAAAAAAGAAGGGGGGGAGAAAAAGGAAGACAGTGAAAAAAAAAAAAGAAAAACCAAAAAAGGAAAGAAAAAAAAAAAGGAAAAAGAAAAAAGAAAGCTAGGGAGGGAAGGAAAATAAACCCAAAAAAGGTGTGTGTGGGGGTGGAGGGGTGGAGGTGGGGGGCGATGGAGAGAATGGGAGTTGTTTCTGTCTTCCCAGTTGCTATTCTGTGTGGGGAGGGGCTCTCTTCTGCTGAACGGTCTCACTGTTCCAGAGAGATGGCATGGTGGGAACAGGCTTTCCCAGGCAGGGCGAATCACCTTCCCAGCTGATCAGTTCAGGGACCCTTCTCCAGGTGGCCATGTGGGGGAAGGGTTTTCCATTCCCTGGGCTGGCTGGAAGTGTGGGGCCCAGGTTCCTTACCTATGAGCAACAGTAGTGGTGGTAGTGAATGGCAGGCAGTTTCAATTTCCTAAGTCTCCCCAGAGACCACGGTGTCTTTAGCTGAAGTCAGCCAGTGTGTCTGGGTCAGAGGCAATGATGATGATGATGATGACGACGACAACGATGTTGATGGCTTCAGTCTCTGCTGGTTGTGGGGGCCTCCTCCCACAGTGTGCAAAAGGCCAATATGGCAGCTGAGTCTGGTTGAGCCACCCCTCTCCAAACAGTCCAATGCCTGTGGTCCTTCCTTCTTTGGTGTTTGGTCTTGAGGAGATGCTTTGGTGTCCAGTCATAATAGTCTGAGTTTTTTTCTGGGAGTTTGTATCTCTCTCTCTCTCTCTCTCTCTCTCTCTCTCTCTCTCTCTCTTTTAGTTGTTTTTAGGAGTGATTGCTTTCAGTTACTCTGTCCTGCTACATTGTGGGTGTGTAGTGATGGCTCTTAACACAGCACTGTAGTCACTGGATTCCCCTTCTGGCATTTCTGATCAGCTGATCCTTATCAATTTATTTGACCTCCAATCCTTCTTCCTTCCACAGGGCAGGGAGGTAATTTCTAGATCCAGCTTGCTCCTGCCCTGCCTCTTTTTCTCCTCATTTGATTCACGGGCACCTCGAATGGCTAAGAAAAAGAAAGCAGCACTGTGTCCTTGGCCCTGGACTATGAGGATTAGCTGAAGCACTGAATGCTCTCACACAATCATGGTTAATTTGCCATCTCTGGGTTTCTTTTTCTTGACTCCATCAGTTAATAATTGTATTCTTTCAGTAGGTCCTAGCTTACTTCCAGGTCAGTAACACCCAAGTCTGAATCTATTGCTTTTTTTTTTTTTTTTTGAGACTAGGTTCTTGCTATTTTTGCCCGTGGAACCGCAGGCTCTCATTGCCTGGGGTACCACAGACTCAAGCAATCCCCAGCTTCAGCTTCCCAGGTAGCTGGGATTACAGGTGCGCACCACCACACCCAGCTATTTTTTTTGGAACTAGGTCTCGCTATGGGCCCCAGGCGGGACTCGAACCGCGATCCCTAGCGCCGGCCGCTTCATAGGCTGAAGCTTACAAGCACGAGCCACCGTGACTGGCCCTTGAATCGATTGCCTTTGACTCTCTTAGAAATTGGGTGAGCTGGTCCCAGAGGCAGGGCATGATTTGAGAGGGAAATTGTGTGAAAGAACATGGCAGTAGGAACTGACAGGGGAGGGCATCCAGGGCAAGTAGGTCGCAGTGGCTGCTTGCCAGAAGCCAGGACACCAATGTACTGAGCGCTTAGTATGTGCATGATGAGGTAACACTCCATGCTTTATGCAAAAAGGGATGCTTAGACCACATGTCCTCACTCCTGACCTTAAGAGTAATTTAATATTAAACATAAACCCATAGTCACATTTTATAAAACATAACCTATAATCAATTTTAATTATAAGAGCAGCCTGTTTGAAAAAGTGCTTTGAGGTTTTTTTGTTTGTTTGTTTTTTGTTTTAACAATGCAGCTGTATTTCCCACTGTGTGAATTACTGGAACAGGAGGGTTGGTAGGCCCGACATAGACAGACATAAAGGATGAGTCTGTATCTTCTATAAGTTGATGCACTAAAAAGGCTAAACCCTGTTGGTCATAACTATTTATCATGGTGTACAAAAAAAAGGGTTTATTGGTGCAAATCCTAAATTCTGACCTTAATTTGGTTTCTTAATGGTTTCTCAAGCATGTTCTTAATAAGACACATGTTGAATCAGTGCTGTGTGAATGTGGGCCCTAGAACCCAAATCCATGATTTTAATTCTTGAAATAGTAATAAGGGTTTCCAGATCCACAGGGATGAAGATAGCAAATATGAATATGATGCAGGATATCAACAGGCAGCAAACTCAGAGGAGATGCATGTCTAGTCACCATCTTGTTCAATAGTTTGGACACTGCTATCTTCCTGCTTTTCTTTTTGCCTTGCATAAACAGCGAACTCCACTAACACCTACTGTTTATCAAAACTCTCAAATTAAAGCAGTAGGAGAGATGACTTGGTGCATATTATAATAATTAATTGTTTTCATTAATGAAGTACCATTGTCTTGCATCTTTGTTAATATTTTGAAAATATAGGACTTTCTCCCACCACCAAAGCACCCATGGTCCTCACCACAGTCCACCATGCTCTCCCCTGTCCCTCCCCTTCTCCTCTCCTCCCCTGTCGCCTCAGATCTATGGTCCATTTTCAAGGATTAATTTTCAATCTGTCTTTTCTTGTTGGTGCATATTTTTATTGCAATCGACTAATATTGGTTTTTTTATTATTTATAGAGCTAAGGACACGGCAGAATGCTCGTTTAAAGACACATGGAGTTGATTAGTAGTATCCCTGTGTAGGCAAATGAAAAAGTTATCCTAGGTTGTTGACCCCTTTTCCTCCAAGTCCCAAGGAAAAATTATGGTGGAAAAGTAAATCTCAGCTTGATAAAGCCAAGAGCTTTTCATTCCTTTATCAACAGAACAAAGCAGTGTTTATTTCCCACACTCATGCGAGGACTGGGGTTGAAAGAAAAGTTCAGGTCAGAGACCCTCTTCCCGAAAGGACCTGTTCTCTACGCCCTGGAGAAAAGCAAAGTCAGAGCATTACCAGTTCATCAAGAGCTCCTTGATCTGAAATAAAAGGAGCAAAGGGAATGTATCCATCCATTAAAAACACCTTAGACAACTAGGTAAAGGTTTCCACCCATTTCCACTGCCATGATCCTGTCATTGGGAATCAAGCAGAGACTGACTGGATCTGATCCATCTCTGAGCGAACTCCCTGTGTGAGTCTGACCATGAGTCTGACTGGGATAAGATTCCAGCCTGAGGATTCCTCTTTCCCTATCAGTCTTGATTGCTTCCCGACCATGTGATGTCAGTGGATTCTAAAACTCTCACTGGCATGGGTTTTTTTTGTGTCAGTCCCTTATTGCAGAAGATATGTAAGTCAGTGGGAAGGCAAAAATCTCCTGCCACCTCTGAGTCTTTCTTACCTTCCTGTTCCCCATGTAAAGGGGATGCTCACTATAAAGACGAGTCCCACATCAAACTTAACAGCTCAGTTACCACCTTTTCTGGGAGCTTTAAATGGTGGCCCTGGAAAGAACAGATCCAGCATCAGCCTCACTTTCTACTGTACCCTTGAGGTACTGCTGGAAATTCTAGAGCCTGATGTAGAAACCAGCTTGATGACAGGGAGAGAAAAGTAACTTGGAGCAGAGTAAACTTAAAAGGAACCCCAAATTCTGGAGCTTAGCATGTAGCTTCAAAAAAGGACACATGCTGATTCTGGCAGTTACCTCTCAAAGTAATTGAGAATAGGCTAAAGGGCTCAAGGAAGAGAAGTGTTTCCTGTGTCAGGGCAATTCAGGAAGGTGTCTGAGTTTCCTAGATTTTCTAAAAGTGTGTAGATTTACAAATCCTTAGCATTCCCTAAGCCAGAGATGGGCAAGTCTCCGTCACTCCAACTCTGCACTATTCTCAAGTACTTGTACAGGAAAAATATGGGGGTAAATATGACCCCAGTGTCTAGACACATAAATAAGATGAATGGATCCCAGAGCCAGAGCATCCCCTGCTTTACAGGATGTGAGGGCTATACAACTCACTCCAGTCCACAGTGACAGCATGGTCCAGACTGGGGTGCTCCACTTTACAGCTGTAAACATCATGCCTACAAGGAGTTATTTTCAGCATCACCAGATCTGTAAGATTCAGTCTCCATTATGGACCAGGTTGGAGGACATAATCCCAGCTGTTTCCTTCTGTCCATTACAAAGCCAGTGGACTTGAATGCTGCCTGGGTAGAAATCTGTCACATGACAGAAGGACAGGTTGGGGTGCTATAGGGCTCCAGTGTTGGAGGTGGAGATGCTCACTGTAGGTTTGACTAGACTTTGGAAGGAAAAAATAAAAGTTGTGACAATTGAGATAATTATTTTTTAGGAACTTTTCATGATAGAATTGATTTCTAGATATTTAAAGTGTAAGTGATATAATTACACTAGTAGATCATAGTGGTGCTGAAAAGATGGAAATAGACCTTCAAATGGAATAGGAATGATTTTGAATGACAAAATAGAGATTTAGAAGAAGGTAGAACTTTATGGCACATTTAGCAGAAATTGTAATAAGTCATGGATTAATAGTCCTTAGACAAAGAGTGTTTAACCAGATGCAAAGTGATCTTTTCAACATTCTATCTTGATTAAGAGGAGGAAACATTCGCTTGAAATCACTACTTCAAATTGAATATATCAACAATGGTATTCTCTTACATCAACCCAATAACTACTAAAAAATAAAGGAAATGAAGCAAATTTTATTTGTCTTAGTCTTTAATATCCCCCCACCCCACCCCCACCCCTGGCCTTACCTGCTAGCCCCTTAAATCTTCTTCTTCTTTTTTTTTTTGAGACTAGGTTTCGCTATTTTTGCCCATTGAACCTCAGGTTCATGTTGTCCGGGGTACCACGGACTCAAGCGATCTCCAGCCTCAGCTTCCCAGGTAGCTGGGATTACAGGTGTGCACCATCACTCCCAGCTATTTTTTTTGGAACTTGGTCTCGCTACTTTGCCCCGGGCCCCAAGCGGGACTGGAACCACGATCTCCAGTTCGGCCATGGCTTCCTAGACTGCTGCTTAATGGCATGCGCCACCATGCCCAGCCAAACCTTCATTTTTACAATGATATCTTTGAATCCAAGATTCTGAGCTGCTACAGGTTTGATTGGTAGGAATTCCAGTTCTTTCTTAAATCCTTCCTCTGCAGCAAACCTCAGTCCCTTGAGGTAACTCACAAAGAATCAGATTTTATCTGATTTCACTATCTGCACTTCCATATCTGATGCCCCCTCTTCTCCTTATTCATCTTCTTTCTGATGCCAATAAGCTCATTTCTAAGCTGCTGTGTACTTCCTGTGACCTCCAGACGCCTCCCGCAGTCACTCCTGCCACTCACCATTATCCTTCTTTCCTCCAGAGGGCAGACTATGTCCACGTGTGACTGGTAATTTCCCAAAGCAGTGCTTCTAGGATCTGAATAATTCAGTTTGGGTGCACTCAGGATCCGCGGCTCTGTCGCAGACAGGAAGAACCCAGTGCTCTCCTCTTCATCCCTGAAAAGTCCTTATGAGTCCACACTCACCTCACCTCTCTTCTCCCCTTTATACTCAGATTTCCTGAAAGAACAACACAATTCAGCTCACACACTAATCTGAACGAGCAACGGCAAGTAAAGACAAAAGATACCATTTCAGCTCCAGCTCCTAAGACTCTCGCCGCCGATTCCTCCCTCACCTTACTGTCCCTGAGCGCTGTCCCTGCGTGCTCGCTCACCCTCAGCTTCTCTGGCACTTCCCGGCCAGGTTCTCCTGACACCCGCCCTCCACCTTCTGGTTTCCTCTACGGACTGTTCTCTCTGCCAACACCCACCTTCCTAGGACTGTTCTCTACTCGCCTCTCCCTGGTTCTCCCCTTCCTAGGTGATCACTTCCAAGCCAGAACCTCCTCCTCAGTTCCAGACCCTGAGTTATCGTAACTGTCCATCAGACAGTCCACTGTGTCCCGCAAGCTTCTCACGACTACGAGTTACTTCTCTCCGCAACAGCTGCTCGGTTATCAACAATCTCCACCTTTGCAACACCTGGAAGTTATCTGTCACCCCAAACCCCTCCTCCACCCAGTGACCAGGCTTGGTAGATTCCTAGGATTTCCTCTCATCTCCTCTCCCGCCTGACCCTGGCCGGGTCTTCGCCTTCACTCCCCGGGACAAGCCTCCCGACTCGCTCCCCTCCCCCGGGCTTCCTTCCCCGCCCCCAAGCCCTTCCGGCCGCTCAGACGGCCGCGGCGGAGTTACTGGGGTGGGCGGGGCGGCCGCGGCTCCTGTGTGAGCCCCACTATCGCCCGTGAGCCCCGCCCTGTCCTTACCTCCGCCCGCCGGGACTAAGTCTGAGTCCAGCTTGGAGTCGAGTCTGCACACGCGCTCCAGCTCTTGCTGCGCCGCTTCAGGACGGGCGGTTCCAGTCCTCGGCGTGGCGCTGCCCCCGCGGGTCGCCGCCGCGTCCTGACCGCGTCGCTGTCGGCGCGCACGAGCCCCTCGCGGTGTGGACGTGGCTGCCCACCAGGTGCTGCCTGCCGCGGGACCCGTGGCCTTCCAGACGTCTCCACCACAGGTCATTCTCAACTGGCAGCGGGGCGGCGCCAGCCCGGGGCGGCGACACGGAGGCCGCACACCCGCTCTGCTCCCTCCTTCTGCAGGCTTAGCCCAGCCGCCGGATGCCCAGCGTCCTCTCGCCGCGCCTCCTGCACTTCGCCCCCTTCCAGATCAGGCCTCATACCCGGGTATCCTGCCCGAGACTCCCGAGAACTCTGACCCGGCGCCCCAGATCCTAGTGCCGCACAACCAGCAGCGCTGCCCCGGACTCACCCAGCTGGGCCGGCTGGAAATGAGTTCTCCGCTCCTACTCCCCAACCCCCACTCTCTCCTCCCTAAATCTTCCCACCTTGGGGCTGAATTTTAAAACACTTTCCTCTCTAACTGATTTGGGTGACCTTAGGCAGGTCACGGAACTAGGCAGGTCACCTAGACTTTTCTAGGTCTTTTCTCTTGATGAAATGAGAGTATTTAACGAAAGGCCCTTTATCTGAAGCCCTTTTGGCATTGAGTCATAGAAAAGCCCTTCTGGGGAAACTCAAGGCTAAAAGGAAAGCAAAGGAACAAACATGGGGACATACACTCAAATATGTGTAGTGTCTCTCGCGGCCAGGGGTGAACCTGTGATCTTTAGAAGGGAGTGTTTCCTGAAGAGGATTCAATCAATTCTGTGCTGCTTCCAGGTAGAGGGGACCAGAAGGCTCCAGGGGAGGTGGCAGTGGGGTATGGGAAGGAGCAGGATCTCAGGAATGGGGAAAGACCTCAGGCAGAGGAGCAGCAGGGGTAAAGGAGCTGAGATGTGGACAGTGAGGCCACCACTGACTTTCAATGACAGTTGTGGGTCTGTTGTTTCCTCCCCCACACTTTCCCTTATCTATTTCTCTTCTCCAGTCAGGTGTTTTCCCTTCTGAACCAGTATTACATTCTGAGTGCACTGCCACGTTGTTGTGTTGTACGCTGGGAATGTACCAAACACTTCTTGACGCTTTCTTGAAGTTTCTTATAAGAAAGACTTCCTAACTTGAAAACGGCTTTTCATTTTTCAAATATGCTACAGGGAGGCTTGACCGCAAAAGGTCAAATAAAGGGTGCCTTTATCAGTGAAAATCTTCACAACTTCCAGAACACTAGGAAGGTGGATGCCATCTTCCTAAAGGCATTCATGATGCATTTTTTAACATAAAAACAAATGTGACAGCCCTTACTGCCTGCAGTTCTTCCTAGGTGTGCCACTAGCAGAATTCTTGCAGGAGCATATCTACACACAGTGCTGATGACCTTCCTTCCATGTGCTTCTGTCTGAGTCCCTTTGAAGCTGTCCTGTTCTCGGTAACATAGGGAAAATTAAGGTGGTGTTATTGTCTGTATATTTGTTTCATCTTTTTCAAGTTAACTTTTCCAGGCAAACATGGGTCATCTTTTTTTTTTTTTTTTCATTTCTTTCTGAACATCTAACAGTCCAAAGGAAATATTTGTATATTGAGGAATGAATGAGGTCACAAATTAGCCATGTGCCTGGCACATAAGCAGGAACTCTAAAATACATTTTTAAAAGTCATTTGTTACTGCATCAAAAAGAGTATCTGAAATTTAAACGAGACACAAGCCAGGATATGACTCACTCATTGTATCCATTCCAAGGGGCCTTTGTCTAAGGGCTTCATTCTGGTTCCATTACTTTATTCTGGTGAGCTTCCTCCTTCTTAGTAAGTGACCATCTTGCTGAGGTCACTTCTGGGCTTACATTTCTGAATATTCTTGTGTGACTATTGGCATTTGCCCTATTTTTGGACTTCCTAGACTCTAGGAGTGTTTTCCTGGAAGTGTTCCCTCACACCTTATCTGATGGCATTCTATGCATATCACTTACCCTCATTCACTCATCAAACTGTACCTGCAACTGTCTTTTTACATGTCTGTCTCCTTTCAGTGGATTGCAAGTGCGTTAAATACTTATTTGAATATGTTCTTGACATATAGTAAACTTATAACCCATTTTTGGTGTGTTAATGAAATGACATTTGAAGAAAATAATGTCTCAACTTCATAGGTCTTTAAATCCCAGAATTTGTGAAGATATTGAAAACCAAACCACCTCACAAGTACAAACTAAGTAAATGTAGGTAGTTTTGTTCTCAATAACTCTTAGGTGGTTTGTCTTGTTTAATTTACCCTCTTTTCTGAATGTGATTCCTCTATATTTTTAAGAATGAGGGTGAGCCTAAGTTTCCTATGACTAGCACTTTCTTTCTCACTCTAAGCACAGATGAGGACCCTCCTCTTAGGCAACAATGAGGGAAATCCATGGTTAAGAAGGCTAGACCACAGAGTTCCTAAGCCCCTTTTCACTCATTTATCTGCCATTCCATACCCAGAAAACCTCATATTTTCATTGCTTTATTTTATGATACTTTCTTTTATCTCCACTTCTTCTTACAAACTAATTAATACTAAGAAACAAGTTCCAATGTTAGGGGGCTGTGACCCCCAGTACTGGTGTTGATGCATTAAAATAGCTACTGTTAACATTAGTGGGTGGAGACTTGGAGAAGGGAAGTTAAACCTTCTCAAGAGAAAAGAATATTAAAGGATCAGGGAGGGGACAGAGAATAAAAGGCATGGAAGAAGGTAAGAGAGAGGTGAACCGAGAAGGAAGGACAGGAGAGTAGAGAACAGAATAGAAGAGAGAAGGGTAGAGAACAGAGAATAGAAGAGAACAGAGAGAAGCAGCAGGGAGGCTGGAGGCCTCAGAGCTGCTGCTGCCATGTGGGGCAGCAGGACAGGGAAGGAAGCCAAACTGTAGGCTTCCATCCCCAGCCCAGACCAGTGAGGACCCCAGGAAAGCATTAGAGAAACGTGTGAGCTGTGTGAGCTGTCTTGGAAACATGGTGTTGAAAGCTTGGTTTAATTTTGAAATTGCAAAGCTTGGAAATCTTCTGGAGAACTGAAGAGAGTTTGCTGTGTTGCTGTTTTCAATGTGAGACGTCTGAAGCGCTCACTGTATTGCTGTATTGAGTTTTTCTGATGCTGGGTCACTTTGGAGTTGGAGCTGAAAGAATTCTGGAGCTATGCCTTTTGGAGAAGAATTGACAACACCACCCTGGTCCTCCTTATTGGATTTGAATCTCCTGCTTTTGGAAAAGGATCAACGATACTATCTTGGCTTCTTCTGGCTTGGAGGGAGTGTAGCTGTATCTTCTGAAGAAGTGGCAACACCATCTTAACTTCTTCATCCAGCTTAACTCCTCATCCAACTCCTTCATCCAACTTCCTTCATCCACATGGTTGTTGCAGCCATGTGCGCTTTGGACTAAAGACTGGACTGTGTGGTAAGATTACTAAGGGGGTTCCCTTGTACCCCGCAGTGATTCTTGTCTCATTTGTCTTCTATTAAGTAAATTTGTTTCTGCCTCCCTCTTAAAGTTTATGTGGTCTTGCTACTGCATGCATGGGTTGGGAAGAACCTGGTGTGTGGCTGGCTTTATAGGACCAGCTGCTCCCCTTTGCAAGTTTGGTTATTTGTTTTGCCTATTTTGCCACCCGATTTCACCATGGGTATTTCAAGTTCATCAACAACTTATTTAAAACAAAAATTACAACCCAAATGCCCCTAGGTAGATGAATAGATAAAAAGTTGAGGTGTACAACACTGGCAGGGGTGACACCCCCCCCAAATCTGATGCCAGAACCATAAGATAAAGAAGCAAAACAACAGAGGTGGCATTGGAGAAGTCAGCTTTCAACAAGAAGCATGGGCAGACCACAAATAAATATAGACTGGCCGCCCAATGCAACCTATAGACTAAAAACTACCAGCAAGGTCCTCCTGGTTCCAGCAACACAATGTCTCACCCATGAAAGGACATTACCACAGGACAGAAAGATACTAATGGACTTAACACAGACTAGTAAACAACAAAGAACTGGGTTTGAGATAATGGAGGGGGCACCAGAGGGAGATATCCCAAAAACCATTTACCGAGGTTGTGATTTAAAGAATAAAAATAAATAAATAAAAAGTGAAAAAAAAAAAGAAAAAAGAAAAAAAAGGTTTTGGTGTATTTATAATTTATACAATGGACTATTATTCAGTGTTCAAAAAAGACAAACTCATGCCATTTGCACGACATGAATGGAGCTAGATGGGATATGCTAGCTGAAGTTAGAAGGAAAAAGACAAATACCAGGTGGTCTCACTTATTATATGTAGACTATAAAGAAACCAAGCAAAAGATCAGGAAAAAGTCAAAATTAGCAAGCTGACCATACAACTTAGACATAAAGGAAAGGGGGGGGGGCAAATGGGGGTCAAAACAGAAGCGAGAGAAGGAAATATGGTGACAGTTCGCTGGTGACGTGGTGGTGGGACAACTATGGGAACCACAATAATGTAAAAAAAAATGTAATTAGTTAATAGAAAAAAATTAAATAAAAAAGAATACATTCAAGAAGAAAGTGTGGAACCATTGCGCAAATAACTACTACTGTTTTGAATTGAGTGTGCCTAAAATGATAATTATCGTAAACAAAAGGTACATCTTAAAGTGTCATTTTTCATGAACTGAAACAGAAACTGTACAGAGCAGTGAAACTGGATAGGGCATTTCCTTTTGTCCTCAATTTTCTACTTATTCTCTTTTTGTTAAATAGGAAAAAAATGAATTTCCTTCTCTGTCTCTCCAAAAAGAGTTTTACACGGTTCAGAAATATTCTGAGACCTTATGGGGAGAGAAAGATTCTGTATTAGTGTCATTGATGACTGTGAAACCCCAGTAAGTTACTGGCCTTCTCTGTATTTCATCACCCATTAAACAGCATGTGTGTATTTTGCTCATAGGGTTATTATGACAATTAACTGAGTAAATACATGTAAAGTATTTTGCTTTATGAAAGGTGCTTTATGCATATTAAGTGCTTGATAAATATCATTTATCATTACTGTTATTGTACTTAAGGGAAGTCAGGGTGTCCAGATTTTCAAATACCAGAAGTTTCACTTCTCCAGGATACGTTCTCATTTTCTTCCTCCTTTCTTTTCACAGCTGCTTTTCTCTGTATTAACTGGCTTTTGGTGTTATCTCTATTTCCTCTCTATGTTGGTCTTTGACTTTTTTCCTTCACCTTTTTTATAATTAGTAAATCATTATTCATTTTTTCTGGCCTTTACCACTTAAGTGGTACTCCAAGAAGGTATCACTTCCTACCTACAGCTCATCATGTCACTCTGCTTTTTGTGCAGTGGGCCATGTGTCAAATTATGCTGTATTTATACAGACATATCAATACTCAGGAAAGTTGTGTTTGAGTTTGACAAGGTTGAGCTGTTCCACATGGACATGGGTGCCATCTGGAACTTGTGGGAGTTTGCTGAAGCCCTTGCTTTTAGTGTGGCATGTGCAACATGACTAGAATGGTGATCAAACATTTCAGCCAGACCCAGGCCAAAATGGTACCCTCATCTCTACTTCCTTTTCTGGAAAGGGATGGGAGGACACCTCTGCCACATACAGAACTGGACACCCAGGTGTCTTCTGTAGAGTGATCCTCTTTCCCGAGTGGCCATGGAATCAGTTCAGGAAAGCCAAAGGTTTGCAGCCTTTCACTTATGCAAGAAAGAGTTTGAGCTGAGTGAGGCTGATGACAGAAATCATACTCTTGACTTTGATCCAGCAACCTAAACGTATCACAAAGTCTGAGGGAGATGACAGTCCAAAGAAGAGTTTTTCAATTCATTTCAGAACAAGGGACTCACCAGATCCTGTCTTCTTCCAGATCTCCCAAGGTGACTGCGTTTCCCAAGAATCCTGCAGAGTTGGGTCAGTCCAGCACCCTCTTCTGCTGTGTTGACAAGTTCTTCCCACCAGTGGTCAAGGTCACATGGTTCACAACGGGAAGACAGTCACTAAAAGTGCTTCTGAGACCCTCTTCCAGTCCAGAAAAGAAGTTCCCTTAAATTCCACTCCCTGACCTTCATACTGTCAGTCAAGGACATTTATCACTGATAGGTGGAGCTCTGGTACCTGGACAAGGCCCTCTTCAGGCAGTGGGGTACAGAGCCTCTTTTCTCTGCATAACCTCTCTGGCATTTTACTCCCTCAGTCTGCTGCCCTCTGTACTATCTTTCCCACTTTCCACTTCTGCTCTGATCCTAATACACTACCAAATTGCCTGTGGCCCTCAATACCCACATGCACTCCAGATCCAACCTTCCCTGAACTTTCTGACCCATTTCTTCAGTTTTCTCCCAGAGGCCCTGAATCCAAAACAGTTGTCTGAGTCACCAGAGAATTGGTCTGCTTTCCGAGCCTGACAGCAAACCTGGTGTGCTTCTTCAGGGGCTCACTTCTCATCATGGTCTCAGCGTTTGACTAGTACTGCCTAGTAGACCTGGGATCACAGTGAGTTATTTAACCTTTCTTCTTAGGGTTAGGATCTCAGACACAGTCAGAGGGAAAGGTCTGTAGTAAGTAAGGAATCTGTATATAGGATCTGTAATGTGTAAGAACAGGATGGTGTATTCAAATTGGTAAATGTATGTTGACCTTTGCATAATCATAACCGCAATCTTCCTAACAACAACTTGAGTACTTAACTTGCCCAGGCACTAGTTTGAGAATTTGTATTTACTGATACATTCTATCGTCACAAGTACTCTCTGAAGTAGGTACTATTATAGTTGTTGTTTTATACAGAGACATTAAGCAACTGGACCAATATCATACAGATAAGAAATAATGGTGCTTGCCTTCAAATCCAGCAAATTTGGATTCAAGACACTATTCTACATTCTGTTCTACAAAGAGAAAGATCAAGTGCAAACTCTCAACAGCTCATAGTCTAATAGTGAAATCAAATTTCTATACAAATTTCTTGCAAATTTCTATACAAGGTTACAATATTTATAAAAAGACAGTGTGTATGCATACATAGTGTGATGGGTTATTTTCTATATCTAATAGATTATTTGCTATATCTACTCATTGAATGGCAAAGTTCCCATACACAGGCCCTTCCTGGTGTTCCAAAGTTTTTGTTTTGCTTTTTTTTAAAAAAAAAAATTTAAGGTAATATTGGCTTATATTTGGAAGTATAGAATCCCTCCCTTCCAGTGCTGTTACCGTAGTGTTCCCACCACTGAATTACCTATAGTCCATTGTATCCCCTTTGCACTTTGTGCTTGTCCTTATTTCCCACCCTCTCTGAATGTCTCTCAGTTCTACAGTCAGCTTCCAAGAGCTAGTTTTTGGTTTAGCTACCTGTTCCTGTGTGTGGTTTCTCTATATTCCACATATAAGTGACATAATCCTTTCCAATTTCTTTCATTTTGCTGCAAATGGCATGAATCTACCTTTTTTGATTGCTGAGTGGTACTGTACTGTGTATATATGCTACATCTCATTGATCCACAAGTCTCTTTTTGGGCACTTAGGTTGTTTCCATAGTTTGGCTATTATAAATAATGCTGTGATGATCATGGGAGTGCAAGTTTCCCTTCAGATTAGTGTATTTGTGCTCTTTGGGTAGATTCCTAGGTGTGGAATTGTTAGATTTCCATAGTTTTCTATTCATCATAGAATATAAGACATTTTTAATGTATCTCTCTTTTTGTAATTTTGTCCTCATTAAGATAGAGATCATTAGATGGTGATTACATCTAACTGATGATGGTGATGATGATGAATTTATACAGGACCTTAGGTGCAAAGAATTAGGTCAATCATGCTATCATCATCGGTACCTCCTAATTCTTTCTGCAATCTCTATGCTTTCTTCTATCTCCAGTTTCCACTTCCATATCTAACCTCTTACTCCCCTAGGTAAGCATTCTAGTGGATTTTGAGTTTATCTTTATTTTTTATATCCCATATAATATAAAGTAGTACTCAGTGTACAACAGTTTAAATTAGCCAGAATATTGTTATAAATCTATTCCTGTACATCTAACCTCTTAATTCCAGTTGTTCCAAAAATAATCTACTATGCTTTTCCACTTATTCATATGCCCTCTTGAAGAGCTGGATTGCCTTTGGTTCTCCTGTATTGCAAATATTTCTTGTGTGCCATATGGACCTACATCTCTAGAATGTACTTTATCTGAGAAAGGGTTTGCAGGATCATTGAAGATCCAACTCCTTTTCTATTTTTTTATTATAAAATTTATTCCGGTTGACAATTTAGGCCATAGACATGTACATAAAAATTCCATAAAAGGGATCAGTATGGGAGGGGGGGAAGGTTGGAGATGGGAGGGAGTGGTCATGGAGGGAAGGTGGTGGGTGGTCCCCAGGGAATACAAAGATGTGAAACACATATATAAAAAAATAAAGAAAAAAAAGGAATCAGTACAATTTCTATGATGGGGAGAAGCAGCTCTCCTGCCTGCCTGGCACTATGCAGACAGCTCCCTTTTTCTTTCTCCATTCCCTAATAACCCTGTCTTTTTTTTTTTTAATTTAAATTTTTAAAAATGTGTATATATATGTATATTTATATTACATTATTCCATTATTGTGTACCCTGGGGCTTTCCCAATTCACTAACACTTGTTAACCATCCTGATCTTTTGTGCTCTTCACTTCCCCTGCCTTCTTCCTTCTCCTCTCTTGCTCCATTGTTCAGTCCTATTGTTTTCATTCTTTATTCGTTCTTATTCATTTGTTTGTTTTTCCCTATATTCATCATATAAGTGAGACCATCCTGTACTTCTCTTTTTCTTTTTGACTTATTTAATATGAGTCTTTCTAGTTTCATCCATGTTGCTGCGAATGACATGTGTGTGTCCTCCTTGATTGATGCCCAACTCCTTTTCTGAGTATATACTGCCTAACTGCTCACCAAAAGGGCTGCACCTATTCCCATTAGGAGTTCCTGAAATTTTCTGCAGTTCCTAGTTCTGCATCAACACTGATCATCATCAAATTTTCTAAGTTTTGCCAACTTCCAGTACATAGAATATCATTGTGCTGTCTTAATTTAATGGATTTCCTAATCACTCACAGTTCGCTCATCTTCTGTGTTTGTTAGCTACTTGTTACCAATTGCTGGTTCATTTCCTTTTTAAAATTTCTTATAGTGCCTTAGAAAGTTCTTTCAACAGTAATTTGTTACTTTTAGGCATTGCAATTGTTCTCTGCTAATCAGATATCTGGGAACTCCCTCCTTATTCTCTTTTTGCACAGAAATGTAGTATTTTTGTAGTCAGTTCTATGCTGTTTTTATGTTCTGCTTTTACTTTTGAAATTTAAGAAGGTCTTCCTCAAACTAAAGTGTCAGAGAAGTTTTCTTCAAGTATCTTGGATAGTTTAAAAATTCACATTGAGGTCTTTGACTTATCTGGGATCCATCTTTGTGTTTGGTGTCAGCTGGGAATCAAGTTCTATTTTTCTTCACATAGGTGGAGTGGGCCAATTTTCTCAAGAACTTCTAAATGACTCATCTTTTCTCCACAGGTTGTGATGCCCACTTTATTATATATAAAGTTTATAGATGAAAGCTGGGCATGGTAGCACATGCCTGTTGTCCAAGCACTGTGAGGCAAGAGACTTGAGATTACTTGAATTCACGGGTTTGAGACTACCCGGGCAACATAGCGAGACCTGATCTCGAAAAAGTAGCTGGGTGCTGTGGTGGGTGCTTATAATCCCAGTTACCTGGGAGACTGAGGCTGGAAATCGCTTGAGTCGGTGGGATCGGGACTACCCCAGGCAACATAGCGAGACCTAGTCTGGGGGAAAAAAAAGGATGGGAATCATGAGGTTTTCCAAAGAAACAGTTTAGAATGAAAAGAATTCTAGAGAATGCCAGGTTTTAAAAGAAGATATGGAAACTAGGATGAAGAAAGTGAGGCAAGGAACTTGGGCGCAAACTTTAAGGACACTGAAAAATTCAATAATCAAGATAAATTATACTTTAATGACCTTTTTTAAAAAATAAAATGTAAGTCAAAAATCATAATTAATAAAATACCAAAGTGAAGTACTTAAAGAAAATGGAGAGGAAAAAGAGCAGTAGAAGTATTAGGAGAAAATATTGTAAGGAGTAAAGACTTTCAGGAAGGAAGTAGTACTGAGTAGTTAGTTACTGAGTAGTTAGTGTCAGGTGGTTAGACCATGCACTGGTTTTGGAATCCCTTCAAAGAGTACAACCAATTGTCCTTTTATTGTCATCAACCTAGAGCTGAGCTTTTTCTCTAGCTTCAATAATGTGGCACCTCCACTTCTCAGCACATTGTGGGGACTAGGAGTTAGTGCACTAACCCTAAGTCATCTGGAGATTAGGATGAAATTTTACCACCTTGACTCCTCATGCTGCTAACTTAGAGGACCAGGGCACATGCAGAGATAAACCTTTGTGGCTCATAGAGGGTAGGGAAAAGTAGGATCAGGTACAAAAGGAGTGAGGGACCTGTACTTGGGGACCTGAACCCAGGGATGACAATAGCTCTTTGTGTCTTGCTGCAGGTGATGAAACCTCTGTAAAGCAAGAGTACTTAGTAAAGACCTGAATCCCACCTGCTCTACAAACTCCAATCTCATTTTCCATCTTCTTCAGTCCTGGTTTTTTGTTGCTAACAGCACCTCTCCATTAGTGGAGCTCCCAACATGTAAAAGATAATGAATAAATTTCACAGTTTTGGTGGGACTGATGTGGTGATAATTCCATCATTATTTCCTTATTCTGGTCCTCCTGTCTCTTTCTTGAGATACCCTCAGGTCAGTACATTTGTCAGTGAAATCGGGTCTAAAACAAAGAAGGAGGGGCAGGAGGCAAAAAGGCTCTCCAACTGACAAACCCCAAGGTCCGTTTCACCCGCGCCTAGCAGTTGCCACTCAAAATGCCGTTTAACAAGGGATTTTATTAACAAGGGAGCTCAACAGGTAAAACAAGAAATCCTTAAAGCCACAAGTGGCAGTTATCTTACCCCAGTCACCATTCTCAGTCCCAAAGGTCCCAAAGGAAAAGTTCAATGATGGTTTCTTTGCCCCTCTGAACCTCTGGGGTAGGCACTTTTGCAAACTCCAGTCCTTTCACCGGTGTCTTCTCTTTTCTTCTTTTCTCTCTAGTGTTCCATGCTGCCCCAGTTTTTCAATGTGCTTCAGGCTTCTTCCACAATTGCTGATGCAGAAATCAGTTTTCCAAATTGTTGGCCATCTCTAGGTACCAGCTTTCCCTATCAGCTTGCTACAATGACATACCCTCCACACTGGCCTCATTTCTGTCAGATACCATGGCTCCTTGTCACCTCCAGTTCACTCTTCCAGGGGTCTTCTGCCCAGCCTGGTCACTCGGGCTACTCTTTTCCCGCCTGCAGTTCTCTTCTCTCCTCTCCCAAAGGTCCTCTCTCTCTCCAAAAGTTCTCTTTCCTTCCCAAAAGGTCTCTGTGTTCCCTTAGTCTCTGCTCCTTGCCTTTTTACCCCCCAGCTTCTGGTCCAACTCCCTCTTTTTAACCGCACTTCTGGCAGTTTTTAACTGCTACCCCAAATGGGACGGACTTAACTGCCCCGGCCAATGAGGAGGAGCACCTTTAAGGGGGGGGGAGGGACTAGCTGCCACTGCCCAATCGGGGAGGAGAACCTTGTTAACTGCCACAACCCGGATAGGGATTTAGGGGCATCCAGTTTCATCAGTACATCAGAGCTTAGAACCAGCAAACTCAAGTTCCTACGGAAATCCCAAGGTTGGGTCACATACGTGTAATATTTATGAAATCTTATTTTCAAGCTGGATTGTAGGTATAAATACTTAAGGTTCTGACACTACCCAGATGGTAGAAGCTTAGAAAATTCACTCATCCCTGTGTTCTTTCTTTACTGCAGAATAGGGTGAGATGGGGTGAGAGTATTGAGGGAAACCTGCTTTGGATCAAGCTGTTTGGGTATGATTCAAAATGATTGTGAGTCTCTGAGGGAAGAGATTTGGTCTGTGTGAACAGCTATTTCAGGCAGATCTGGTTCCTAAAGTCTTGTTAAAACCCACATGTACTCAAGACTCTTTCCTAAGGCAGATGATCATCCCCTTAACTGTGACTTTGCATGGAGTATATTTTTTAAATGATAAGAAGTAAAATCCATCTTCATTCATTGCAATTTACACCTATTATAATCATTTCATGTGAGAGCTAAAATTATCACTAGCAAAAACTTTAATCAGGGATTTGAGAAGAAGAGAGAGTGTTAATAAGGGAAAAAAGCACATCATTTGAGCAAGGACTTTTTGTTATTTTAAAAGTTCTTAGATGTTATAATGAAAACAGCATGAAATGGCAAATATGCAGATAAATACCATTTTTTCCTTAATTTTTAAAGTAAAAATAACTTTAAAATAAAATAATAATAATAATATATTTGGGGAGTTATAACATACCTGAAAGTAAAATATGTGATAAAGAATTGGAGGAGAAATATAATGCTATACATTCTTTATGTGAAGAGAAGTAGTGTTTTATTATTTGAATGTAGAATGTATTAAGGGGGAATATTTTGAATATTATTAAAGAAGGAATAGATGTAAAAGAATTTGAGATATTAAGCAGATCTGGATACCAGGGCTTTGCCAATGGAGAATATAAAATAGACTATTAAATATAATTTATTTAAAGTATGATATAAAGGTGGAAAAAGGGACAGAAACCTGATGGGACAAAGAGAAAAAAATCATAAAATGGTAGATTTAAACCATATAAATAATTGAATTAAATGTACATAGTTTAAACAGCTAGTTAAAAGACATAAATTATGGAATACATAAAAATGTGTAAGGCAACTACAATGCTGTATACAAGTTACTATTTTTAAATGTTTAAGTAATTGGCTCTGGTTTACACTGATTTATAGCACTGTGTAAGTTTTCAGAGTACAACTGTTCACCCCTCCTCAAAAGTACGATACCACATTATACCTACCAGCAAAATTCTAGTTACCATCCATCACCATCCAACTGACCTTCTCTTACACCCATTCCTCCCATGTCCATGTGAGATACCCACTTTAACTTAAAGACAAAGATAAGTCAAAAAAAAAAAAAATAAAAGGATGGAGAAAGAAGTCTAACCATGGAAAAACTGGTGGCTACATTAACTTAGACAAATAATACTCCAGAATAAGGGATATAAATAAGATAGTGTTCATAATGATAATGGAATCACATCACCAAGAATATAGAACAGTTTTCAAGACTTAACAATTCTTGAACTAATAAAAAGCTTTAAGGCTCATGTCAAAAAGAGCAAAAATAGGTAAGGACACAGTGACAATAAACTATATTTCAGCATTTCTCTCAGCAATGGATAGAACTATTAGACAAAAAAATCAGTAAGTATAGAAAAGAATTTGAATAACACAGTGAACCAACTAATCTGACCTGACATTTAAAGAGTATTCCACTTAAAACACTAAAATTCACATTATTTTCAAGTACATGTAGAACATCCTACTTGATAGAAAATGCTTTAGCTCACAAACATGTATCAGTAAATTTAGAAGAGTTAAATGTGTACAGAATACATTCTCAGACTACAACAGAATTAAATTAGAAATCATTAACCAGAAAAAAATCTGGAAAGTCTCAAATGTTGGGTATTAAAAAACACACTTCTCAATAACACCTGGATTTAAGAAGAGTTGCAGGTATATTTTGAACTGAATATAGTTTTAACTGAATGAATATGTAAACACATAATTGAAATTTGTGTGATGCAGTAATTACGAGAGATTTTCTCAGCTTTGTCTCTGAAAATCTCTACAATATTAATTTCTGCTTTTATCTTTTTTTTTTTCCACAAATCTTTTCTACATTTGATTATTTCCTTTCTATCATGTTCTGATTGGAGGATAATAATCTATAGCTTTAAGTACATTGGAAAAGAACTCTAAGTCAATGATTCAACCTCCAACCTTAAGAATCTAGAGAAAGAAGCCTGGGCATGGTGGCTCGTGCCTGTAAGCTTCAGCCTATGAAGCGGCCGGGGCTAGGGGTCGCGGTTTGAGTCCTCCCTGGGGCCCATAGCGAGACCTAGTAATCCCAGCTACCTGTAATCCCAACTACCTGGGAAGCTGAGGTTGGGGATTGTGGGGATTGCTTCAGTCTGTGCTACCCTGGGCAATGAGAACCTGTGGTTCCACACACAAAAATAGCGAGACCTAGTCTCAAAAAAAAAAATCTAGAAAAAGAAAATTAAGCTCAAGAATAGTAATGAGTAGAGATTAATGACTTGAAACAAGGTTACATAGAGAAAGTCTTCTTTAAAGTACTCAAGACATTGAAAAGCCTCTTGCTAAGTGGACCAAGAGAAAGAGAAAATAAAATAGTGGTAACATCTTAATGCCAATATTAGTAATGAACATGGGTATATCACAACACATAGTAAGACATAAGAAAGATAAACCCGTCAAACTACATGAAATAGAAACATCTTTTGAAAGCAAAAATGCAAATAAACAAAACTGACACAAAAGAAAAGCTTGAATCAATTAAAGAATTTAAGTATGTGAATTAAAATCTCAGAAGTGAGAAGATTCAAAATCACATGGATTCACTGATGAATTCTATCAAACATTTAAGGAAAAACACCTTTTATTACACAGACTAATCGGTCTAACCAGAACATGATAGAAAGGGAATAATCAAACATAGAAAAGGTCTCTAGGGAAAAAGAAAGATAAAAGTAGAGATTAAAAAATATACACGTTTTCAGAGACAAAGCTGGGAAAATCTCTCATAACTGAGAACAAATATGAGATAAGAAAACTAGAAGACCAATTCAGAAGGCCCAGCCTACAAGTATTGACTCATCCAAGAATAAAAGTCAGAGAAGAAAGAGAAGAAAATTATCAAAGACATTGTCTAAGAGAACTGTCCAAACTAATGATATGTGGTTTTAGATTGAAATGGTCCATAACCAGATGGGGAAAAAAGACCTACACAGATACGCCATCATGAGATTTGGTATACTTAGAAGGATGTCCAGAGAGGCGGAAGTTTTACTTAACCAAAAGTAGGGAATAATCTAAGAAAGACAAATTCACGGGGTCAGGAAGACAGAAGATGAAACACTGGAAAGAGGATAAGAGAATTCACAGAATTCTCAGATCTCACTTCAAATGACACTGAGGTGGTAAATGTTTACCCCAGTTCTTCAACTCTCCCAGTATCCTTTGTCTTGCCATATTGTCTTGGTTTCTTCCAAAAGAGGTACAATACACATGTTTACCTCTTGACCTGGACTTGACTCTCTCATGACTTACTTGTGTCTGTGGATGTGGGATGTGAGAAATGACATCATGCCTGGCCCAAGGGGTTAGACTTCAAGCAGGATCATAAATCCCATTTAGCACCACCACCTTGCCCCTCCCCACCTTGTTTTCTGCAACAGTACAGGGACTAAATCCAGACTGAAACTGTGGTTCTTTTTTTTTTTTTTTTTTTTTTTTTTTTTTTTTTTTTTTTTTTTTTTTTTTTTAGATATTAGGTCTTGCTTTGCTGCCTGGGTTTGTCTCGAACCTGTGGACTCAAGTGATCCCTAGTCTCAGCCTCCCAGGATGCTGGGATTGCAGGAGTTCGCCACCACACCCAGCTTGAATTTGCAGTTCTAAACCCTCTAGCTAAGCCATTGCCAATCCACAAAATATGAAAAAAAAGCTGGGTGTGGTGGCCTGTGCTTATAATCCAAGCACTGGGAGGCAAGAGGCCTGCGATCGCTTGAGTTAGTGGGTTCGAGACTACCCTGAGCAACATTAGCGAGATCTGGTCTCAAAAAAGCAGCTGGGCATAGTGGTGGGGGCCTGTAATCCCAGCTACCTGAGAGGCTGAGACTGGGGATTGCTTGACCCCAAGGGATGGGAGCTACCCTGGGCAACATAGCTAGACCTAGTCTCAAAAGAAAAAGAAAAAAGGGTGGGGGGAAACAATGGTTTTGTCTGTTACTGAGGTTTTGGGAATGCAGCAATAGTTGAGTGAGAGAACAAATGCGCAACTGACCAAGGTGGGAGCAGTTAGATAGGGAACATGATGTCTCAAAAGTGAAAATGAAGCTGGGCGTGCTAGGAGGCAAGAGGCCAGGAATTGCTTGAGTTCATGGGTTCAAGACTACCCCAGCTACATAACAAGATCTGGTCTGGATAAAGTAGTCAGGCATGGTGGCGGCTACTATAATCCCAGCTACTAGGGAGGCTGAGGCTAGGGATTGCTTGAGTCCACGGGATAGGAACTACCCCAGCCAACATAGCTAGACCTAGTCTCAAAAAAGGTAAGTGGGGAGGGGAGTGGGGTGGGGAAGGGAGAAAATGAATCTTCAGGTTTACTGATGATGTCAGAGGAGATTTAATTCTCAGAAATTTAAGAATGAAGTACAAAGGCAAAAGAGAAACAATGGCAAGGAAATATTAGATAGTTTATTAACTCTATTTAGAATGTTGTTAAAAGGGATCCAGGTGTGTTATCTCCAAATATGTCACTTTGGTGTAAAGACTGTTTCTATCTGAAGGTCATGAGAATCAGCTGATTCAGGAAGAGCTTGTCTCTCTGTTCCCTTACCTGCCTAAGCAAGGCATATATTGCCCTCTGAGACGGTGCCTCCTGCTTCCTTTACCAGGAACAGAAGAATGGATTTTGTGGATTTTCATGGGAGAAGGTGCGGACATTTTCAGGTGAGTTTGCATAAACAGAGTTTGCTAAAATAACCTTTATCTCCCACTAGCCTCCTTTCTATGTCCTAACCACTTCCCCATGGTCTATTACTCCATGAAGTTCAACCTCCCTTTTCTTTCATAAAATGGCATATAAGCCATTTCTTTGAATATCACTTCTGTGAACAACAATATTTGTAAATATTAATAGAAATTTATGCTTTTTTCTTGGTAATAAGCTTTTCTTAGTTTAATTCACAGGTTTCCAGTCATTAAATCTAAGAGCACAGAAGAAAAGTTGTTCCTGACAGGTGTAAAAAAACAGTAATGTAATAGTGATAATCTATGAGGGTCAACAATGAAGAATATCTATGTACACATAATACTGTAAACAAGAGAATGTCGATAATATTTAACTGAATAGGAAAGGTATGGGGAAAGGAGAGTGGGGTGGTGTGTAAGAGAACTAAATCTTCATATGCTATTGCAGGAAGCCAATAAACAAGATTTAGAACAATAGGGTAAATATACTATTTAGAAGTAGGAAGACGAAATAATAGAAGAAAAAGTACAATATTTGCCAAGAAATCTGTGAATAAACCAGTCGTAGTTAACATGGCTCCCCATAAGATGACTCCTCAGCAGAAATGGCTGGATAGATTACGCCTGAGCGTCCAAAGTACATCCAACCTTAGGCACTGCTATGCATCACATTTTAGGGTGCCAGCCAGCGAGTGATGGCAAATTGATGACATTAGGTATATTCCAATAAGGAAGAGGCAGGAATTTATTTCCAATGACCTACAGTTTTCATCTGAATAATGATTTGTTTTTACATCCCTCGTGCTTTGGCTGACACCATCATTTGTGCACAGAATAAGGGCATCTATGTATCTATGTATCTATCTATGTATCCATCCATCCATCCATCCATCCATCCATCCATCCATCCATCCATCCATCCATCCATCCATCCATCCATCCATCCATCCATCC